>JANZLC010000002.1:34039702-34074887 GCA_026413385.1 Erythroxylum gracilipes
CGCGATAAGCTTTCTAAAGTTCACGTTTCGGATGTCGGAGTGTGATTTTCAGTTTGATCGAACTGTTTGTTTGCTTCTGATTCGATCGTTCTATTCGTTTCGCTTTGTTATTCGTTCTTTCGTTTGATCCGATTTGCGGTTTTGGTTTTTTCCGTTCGATTCTTTTGATGTATGATCTTCGTCCTTTCGTTTATGATAATTTGTATTAGATCTCGGATTTGTTTCGCTTTGATCGTTCCGATTTCTATTCGCCACTTTGTTTGCGTTTCTTTTTCTGTTTTTTCGGTTGGGTCAGAGATCGGGTCCCAACATTAGTACCTGATGAAAGCCACATTTTATAGTTCATATTATAGAGATTATCTATTTATTAGTTCCCTTTTAGCCATCAATAAAAAGGAGAATTTGCTAGTACTTCGTAGTTAGGGGGTCGTATTCATTTTTCTCAGTATTCATTCATGCTTACATTATGCAATGCTTGATCTTTTTTTGCTTCATAGCTAGATTGGTTGTGTTTAATACCAAGAAAGTTTTGAGAGATTCTAAATGCAGCACTTGTTTTTATTAAATGAGGATATTATTGCATTTGTGCAAAATTTGTCTTGTTGTTCAACTAATATGAGATTTTGACTTCTATCGGTGTTCCTTTTGAGCTTTGTCATAGTATTTTATAGCACTTCATAAAGAGTTATAGTATCCAATCCTTTATTTTTAATTGTAAAATAATAGCAATTTTGACAATTATAGTGATACAATTGTATCTTAGTTGAAGAAATAAGTACACACCACCTTTATTTTTAGAAGGAAGATATCGCTTTCACCTCCAAAAGGCTTAAGCAAACCAAGGTAACATGATTCTCCTCTGTTTTTAGATTTCTTGTCTCTGCTTTCAGTTTTTATTTTTGCTTGGGATGTGTTCAGTTTGTCTTGTCCTTGGAGTAAACACCAATTTGTAATTTGTTAGGCAAGTAGGCAATTTGGAAAAGCATAATTTTATGCTCTATATTTAAGATGGGAACAATTGTGCATGTTTATTATGATTAAGTAGGTATTCTCATTCAAACAAAAATTCATGGATGATGCCGTTTAACCTTGAATTTCACCTCATCCTTTCCTAATTTATCATATCCTGGTTTAGGTTGCAGTGTGGTTTGATGGAATATAAATGAGGCGGTGATACGAATAAACATTTGACAATAAACACAACTACTAATTTCTTTAGTAATAAGACAGTCGATGTGACAAATCATATATATTTGTTTACTTTAAACGATGTATGTGGTTATGATGTAGGTGAATGACTCCAAGAATCTAATAAGATCATCAAGAAATACCTAAATTGAGTTCCTGTAAGTTCTTCATTTATGCAATTGCGTTTCTTAGATTCTGGAGCTCTTAGTTTATGCACAATATATCTCTGTATAAAGAAACATAATTTGTTTATACCATATGATCAAACATGGAAGGAAAAGGATAGGACAACTCAATGCTGATGTTGTTCTATTTTTGGGCTGATGTTGTGTTATGTTTTTGGGTTGATGTTGTTTTACTTCTATTGGTGTTGTTTCACTCTTATTTATCATGAAAATTTCCCATTTCATATATGCAACCCAACCCTTCTTAGTTGTTGCCTTATTGAATATGTTACTACACTATCAAATATGGTGTTCTACCTTCGAGTGTTTTGGTGGGTAGCATATATAGCCAATTTACTAAAATATTCACTTGTTTAATGAAAAACTTCCTTTTGCTGTCTTCACTTTTTTGAATTTAATAAGCACTTTATCCCCTAGTCCTTAACAATGCAATCCAACTATATCTGCTATAGTCATACATAAATAACACGAAGAATCTACTCTCACCTCACTCATAGGTTAACATACATCAGAGTGAAGTAGTTCCAACCTTTACTTTTTTCTCCAAGAAGTTTATCAAAAAAAAAATCTTGCTTGCTTACTGATCTGATATGATTGAAAAATTTCTTTAGTTTTAATCACTTAGGAAAGATCTTGCAAAACATCATTGTCATTCATAATTTTAAATGCATCAAAACAAACATATCCCACTATGTTATGTCATATTACTAATTTGTTACTATACATACGTAACTTAGAAACATTTATAAAAGTATTCTCTTCAAAAGAAAAGAATTTTCTTAACATTCTAATCAACAAAAAAAAGTTTGTTCTTCATGCAAATTCTCATCAATATGAGCTCCTTTAATATCAATTATCACTCATTCACCAATAGCAAAGTTCATTCATATCCTTTATTAATCAATTGACCAAAACTTGATTTATTTTTATCAAGGTTGGGAACTGGAAGTGCGTCAGCTATTTGGTTTAAAGTATGCATAGGAACTGATCTTCTTCTTGATCTTCTTTCTCTATTACCTTCACTTCTTCTTCTTTTTTTAATCTCTTTTCCTCTGCTATTACCTAGCTTTTCAACATGCCCTATCTATATGTTGGACAATTATTTTCTGAATTTTTTAACGTAGATCAACATAGCTCGCCCCCTATTAGCGAACGACAACACAAACTATAGAAACTTTTGATATTTCAACAAACAACAAATAATATGATGGTTTTCTTATTTGCTATCCATTATGTTATGTATTGTTTGTACCTTCAATATAAGGTCCATGAAATTAAAACAAAGGAAGAAAAAAGGATTGCTAGAATGAGATGGATGTTTAGATTGACCATGTATTGTGATAATGCTTGCATTAGTGAACTTCGTATGGATAGAGTAACCTTTAGGATATTGTGTGATATGGTAAAAGATGTCAGGGGTTTAAAAGACATTAGGAACACATCCGTAGAAGAGGTTGTAGTAATGTTCATATACACCTTAGCTCACCATAAAAAGAGTAGGACAATAAGCCTACTTTTTCTCCGTATTAAAGAAACCATGAGTCTGCAATTCCATCAAGTTCTTTATGCAATTATAAGATTGCATCATATTTTGCTCAAGAAGCCGAAACCTATTACTAAAGATTGTCAAGATGAGAGATGGAAAAGTTTTCAAGTAATTGAACATTATAATTAACCTATAACATTAATATCATAACTTTTATGTGCTAAATCACCTTTTAGTTGTAATTTGTAAGGTTTCCTAGGAGCCTTAGATGAGACACTAGTTAAAGTTACACCTTCTAATGAAGATAAGTCCCGATACCGCATAAGAAAAGGATGTATTTCAACAAAATTTTTAGGTGTTTGTTGCCCAAACATGCAATTGATATATGTATTGCCTGGTTGGGAGGGCTCTGGACACGATGGTCGTGTGCTTCGAGATACGATCTCAAGACCTCATGGTCTACGAGTCTCTCGAGGTAAATTTCTATTACACTATCCAATTTTGTTTCTCTTTAAGTTATGCTGCCCAATTTATGCTGCTCAATCATAACTTATTGTTTAATTATGAAGGAAGTTATTACTTGGTTGACTTTGGATATTGCAATGCAAATGGATTTCTTGCTCCGTATTAAGGGCAATGCTATCATCGCAAAGAATTCGATGACCATTGACCAGAGACAGCAGAGGAATAGTTTAATATGAAACATTCCAAAGCAACGAATGTTATTGAGAGATGCTTTGGATTGTTAAAAGGAAGATGGAAGATCCTTGCATCCCCTTCATTTTTCTCAATTGAAACCCAAGTTTGCATTATAATGGCTTGTTCCCTTTTGCACAACTTGATTCGCAAGTTCATGAGCTTTGATCCACAAGAGTCAATCACTGAAGATGAAGAGGAGAGTGAGGAAGATGAGAGTGAAGAAGATAATGAAATGGAATACATTACACAAATTAGTCCAGCTGATGAGTGGTTAACATTAAGGAATAATATGGCAACAACATGTATAATATATAGACAACTAGATCCAATGACAATGATGTATATTAGCAATTTAAGATATGTTGTTTCATATGCTTATTAGATTGTTGAAATGTTTTGATTTCGATTAATGTACCTGAATGTTGAACATCTCTGTTTGTTTACTATTAGTAATATATAACTTTTAGTTATTGGATTACTTTTGAAATGCACCCATGTGAACATCTCTGTTTGTTTGACTATGTGTTCGTGAGTTATTAGATTACATGTGCATGTTTTAAATTTTTCAACAAAGTAATTTTTGTTATATGTTATTTCTTTGATAACTCTTACATTGTTGTTCTTTTATTAGCAATGGCTATGGCTGCCCGTGGGAGGGGAAAGAATAAGCAGTATTGGAAGGATGATGAGGTTAAAGCTTTGGTCGACGTTTTGCAAGAGCTAGCTTGCAATCCTTTACGGAAAGTAGATGGGAGATTTAAGAACAATTACATGGTTGAAGTACATAAGATGTTACTAAGCAAGATTCCTTATTTTGATAAGGATGTCGATCCCCACATTGACTCTATGATTAAATGTTTAAGAAACAAGTACAATCCAATTTCTGAAATGTGTATGCAAAGTGGCTATCAGTGGGATGATGTTGAGCATAAGATTAATTGTAAGAAACAATGGTTTGATGAATGGTGCTTAGTACGGACATCTAACTCAAAAGTTGATTGAACTCTTATTTTAGTAAATTCTTTTCTCATAATTATAACATATTCTTGTTGTTATGTTTTTAATCTTCCTCTTCTTGTAATTCTGTTTTTACAGAATCACAAGAATGCAATTGGAATATGGAACTTTAAATTCTCTTATTTATGGAAACTGGACATGGTGTGGGGTAAAGATAGAGCGATGGGATTCAAAGCTGAGGATATAGCTGAAGCAAGTGCTAAGGCTAATAGCCCAAAGAATATGACAGTGTGTTCTTCATCGGACAGTGAAGATGAACTTGTTGTGGTATCTGATACACAAGGATCCTCGGCTATTCCTTCAAGCACCCATAGAATAAAAAGGCGAAAAGACCTGTCACCAAGAAAGGAAAGTTCTTACAAGAAAAAAAGACCAGCAACACTTCAGAATACTATTGAGTCAAGATTAGACAATCGACTATTCCTTCAGGTAGCCATGGAATAAAAAGGAGAAAAAATCTGTCACCAAGAAAGGAAAGTTCTTACAAGAAAAAAAGACCAGCAACACTTTAGAATACTATTGAGTCAAGATTAGACAACTTTACCGTTAAATTTGAGTCTATTTGCGAACAAATACCCTCACAATATTCAACTGTTACAAATTCTTTGATTGCAGAGTTAAATTTGATTCTCTAATTATTGAGAAGATGCAAGAGCTCATCAGTGAGCTTCTTAATATTGGCATATCTCAAATGAATGTTGGTAAGGCTGCTGTGTTATTCTGTAATGATCCTGCTAAAGTTCAGGTTTTGTTTGCTTTACCAAGTCATTTTAAAAAGTCTTTTGTACTTGGATTCCTCTATCCATCTTCTAGTCTATGAATCATTCGATGAAGCATATTAATATTTTTGTATGTATTATGAACTTATGATGCAATTGATGTTGCCTAACTAGGTTATTTTATATTAGTTGGGAATTTTGTAGTTGTGATGCAAACAAAGTTTGTAGTGTTAACCTGGTTATTTTGCATCAATTGAAGGCTTTTAGTTAAGGTATTGTGTATAGCTATGATATTTTACATCATTTGCATTATCAGAGAAATGTAAATTGTATTAAACTATGTTACTTGATTTTACTATAGCAATGAAATAATAGATATTATGGTTATGTCGATGAATTGTACAATATTTTGGATTATTAAACTATATTTTGAGGATATTATGTAACTAATGATATGTTGATGCAAGAAAATACTGGAGTATTTTTTTTCTTCAAGGGCTATTGGAAAGAAAATACTATAATATACTTGATTTTAAACATTTTGTCATTATAAATAGGGTGCATAAAATATAATTAATTAAAATATATTTTATATTTGATATAAAACAAAATTTTAACAAAATTTTATTTCTCAAGATTTTTAACAAACCAACCACTATCAATGGTAATGGTAATCATTCATTCATCTTAACCAATCATCATAATTATAATGATTATATCCATTCTCATTTCTCACTATATTCATTCACATTCCCATTCTCATTCCCATTGCCATCCTAATTAATAAATATAAAATAAAAATAAAATAGCAGTAACAATTAAAATAATATTTTGAAAGAGGTTGTCTCTCATTATTGTAACAAATCTAAAATTCTCTAATATTATTTAAAGATTTATAAACTATAATTTCATCCAACGTATCTACGTCAACATCTTCTAATGCATTTAAATAAATTATAAGTCGGTAATATATAAAATTATTTTTATTGAAATATATTATATTTTAATTTTTAAATTAATATATCAGCCCACTATCAATAAATTTCTTTAATTGCATGTTCTTTATAAATGACCTTTTCACGTTCACTATAATCAAGATCAAATAATAGTTCTTCTTCTTTGATGTAAAATTAATATGACTAATACAATGAATATCAATTGGATCATATATTCTCCTCTTTACTAGAGCTTTAAATATATAACAAAGAAATTATAAAATCAATAATAAAAAGCATAATGGCTTTAAAAAATTCAATAAATAATATAATTATTCTTCGCCCTCATATTATAAGTAACATAAACAAGGTAATTGAATCTTAATATTCTAAACAATTTTGTTTCTTTATATGAATAATATTCACAACTTAAAGAAAAAGATGTTTGACCGAGAAATCTATTCGTAAGTTTTCTCAATATCGAGCACTTTCATCAAATAGTCATTTAAGAGTTAAAAGATATAAAATTTTATTATTAATAAGTAAAGAATGAAACAAAAAGTACAAAACTTACCATGCTCCATTTTTTTCAACATAAGTTCCATCTTTGTAGATAGTCTAACAAAACTCCTAAAATCTTCATGATATAATCTTATTTGATTGTTCTTTATTAGGGAAAATAACTTGTATTCAATCACATAAAAAAGATTACTCATAACATCAACATCTATATATGCATTTTCACTATATAAGCACTAAAGATTGATAAAGTAAGTTATTAAGTGGATCTTTGAGTAAAATACTTATCTTATTATCAATTAATAGGCTTGAACAATTTTCCTTCCATTTTAAAAGATTCATAATTATTTTGTGAACTCTATATATACTATCATATATATACCTTAAATATGGCTTCTCAAATTAGTTAACTATCTTTAATAACCCTTATAAGTGGAGTCACAATTTTTATAATGATGAAGTAAACATCCCAAATTTTATTAGGTAGAATAATGACACATTCCTTTAACACCTTTGATAACTTATGACTTAAAAAGTGTTTATTTGTCACTAAGTTTTGAAGTACTTATTTATTATTATAAAATTTTCAAAGGTATAAATGTAGTTCAAATCTAGTAGCATGAGAATGCATAATCTCAACTTATTCTTCTTACTTTCTTAATCAGAACAAAATGTGTGATGATTATAAAAAATTATAATTTTAGATGCACGTGAAATAATATTAAAAATATAGTTCATACCACCAATATCTTTTAAAATGAGATCTATACATTACACTAGATATGAAAATCAATAAATATGTTCATATTTTGATTGTAACAAGTATGTAACTAATACATAATTAGTTGTATTATTTGAAATGAAGCATACTAAATTTTTTGGTCTAACCCCACTTGATAATTTGATAAAATAATTCAAATAAAGTATGAACATTTTTTACCATATCTAAAGTATAAACTTACTTGATAAAAGTTGTTCTAATATTACAATAAACAAAGAAATTAATCAAAATTCTTTGTTTTTGATTAGCCTATCTGTTTGTTATAATAGTGCATCATATTGTTCCTTAATTAGACTTATACAAGTCTATAATCAACTAGCATTATTTTTTCAAATCTTAAAGTAAAGGCATGTGAATCTCATAATAAGATGGTGCCTTAAATTTAGGATCTATCATCATTGTAGCATCTATTGTTTCTTGAAAATAAGGTGAATTTAAAGCATTTAAAGGAATATATAAATGATAGCAACTAGTAGCTCAAGCTTTTTTACATTGCAAAATCACATTCTTATCATATAAAACACTTCCTAAACTTAGTCGAGGACTAAAATTATTTCTTGGAGGAAGATAAATATCAAATTAGGAATTGCAATAGGATGGGTCATCTAGGTCGTGACATGATCTTAGCATAAAGCTTAGTCAATCTTGAGTTGCATAGCATAAAATCAAACTTAAAACCACTTGAACTTTCCAAAATGATATAAATTACCTAAAATGATGTTGTTTTGGATAATTATACCAAAATAATTTCCTTTTGGCAAAGGTGTTCAGGCTGACTTTAGATCAATCCTGTTGGCTTAAGCATGGCCCAAAGCTCAATCAATCTAGACGTGAACCATTGACTGCCGACTAGATCGGGATGATTTTGTCAAACCTAATATCAATGTCAACATTTGTTTCTTTATCTAATACTTTTACCTTATTATCTCCAAAAGATACATTTTGAGTTTCTTTATTTTTCTTTTTCCCTTTTTCTTGTTTTTACAAATAATTTTCAGTAATCTCATGTACATCAAATGGTGTAGATGCACAAATACTTCATTAAAGAACAGGAACCTGTGGAGCTTCAACTCAGCTCTTACAAGAAAGGATCTGATTATAAATGCTCCAATATTGTCTTCTCTAAAAACTAAAATCCTACAAACTAGTCCTAACTTAGATAATTATATTGTCATATAGAAATATACCACTAATGAGGTGGTCAATAATTTGTCTTACAGGAAAGTATTTTCTAGCAACCTTCCAGTTCTTCCATGGACAAAAATAGTCTGGTCTAACCATCTTCAACCGAGAGCATCAACAATCCTTTGGCTTGCAATGTTAAACAAGATTCTATTGTTTATAAGATTGCAAGGTTTACTTACCTTACTAATTGGTGTTGTCTCTGTAGATGGGATAAGGAAACCTCAGACCATCTTTTCTTCAAATGCAATTATGTCAGATATTCCTGGAAATCATTCATACCAAAGTGTTGTCTAAGTGAATTTCCAAAGGTTTTAAGCCAAATTAAACCTTGGTGTGCTAATCTAAGATTTCAAAGTAAAACTATCAAAAGGTGCTTTTACACCTCTCTTTTTGTCCTAGTCTTTGCAGTTTAGAATGAAAGGAGCATCAATTTTTCATGACAAGTGCCTCTCTGTTGAGCATTTCAACACATATCTATTTCAACATATTAGAGCTCACATTAGCATCTATAAACATAAGGATTTAGACTTGTATTATCTCAACGATGTCTGGAGAGTATAAACACATGCATGAGTTGTATTTGCCTTAAAGAGTTGTCAGATGTAATCTTATAGTGTTTCTATATCTTGACTTTACAAGGTGATTGTGTTGGTATTAGTTATGTTGCCTTTTATGGCTTAATTTAATTCAAAATTTCTCAAAAATGGCACTTTGTTACAAGAAGTAATATCATCGTTTGTATCAGCAAGATGTTCTTTCATGTTATAAATTCCTCCATAGTTAATCATTCAACTATAAAACATAAACTTAGATTGGAGGATGTTAAGTTCGTTGAATCTTTTTCTAATGATTGACTGTTTGTTATTGTAATTTTCAACCTAAAATGTGTAAAAGAATACAAAAATTGAATATGTACAAATAATTTACATATATGTCAAGATAATATGTTGCTTGTAAAACTTTCACTACCTACCATTGTGTATGAAACATGGCAGGAGAGGAACAAAAGAACGGATTGATCCGATATAATTCAACTACAATATCATGATTCATGTCAAAGATAAGGGAAGTGCTGATCACAAACTATCACAAAGGTAGTTTCTCGAATGTTGTATTCAATACATCAGGTTTAACTTAAGAATACCTTAAGCTGTAATTATTAGAAATGGATTTGTTTCAGATATTATCCTGAAAGAAATAGTTAGCATATTTGATTCCTTTTGAATTGAAGGTAGAGGATTCAAACAACACATTATAGGGCCTTGCCATTTTTGCATTTAATATATTTATTTAATTTCCAAAAAAAAAGATTTACAAGAACTATCACTTCATGAAAGAAAATATCAGACTTTGTTCATATTGATTCTGAATCAAATAGTGTTCATAGTCATGAAAACATTATATGCTTGATATATAGGAAGCTTATTAGACATATCAGGGATAGTTAAAAACTTACATCCATGATCTTCTAGTATAATGAGATATGCTAGAGATCAAGTACTAACTACCCACTACTCCACCTAGCTAGTCCACGGTCACGGTTTGAACACCCATCTTAATGGATAGAAGCAAAGGGTGCTAACTGTATTAACCTTAAGAGCACTTTGTATTCTCATATTAAGACTATAGTATCAAACTATCAGGAAGAAATGAAGTCTTCGAATTAACAATATCAAGAACAGACTACTATAAACAAAAGTTGACACATCTTGAATTCATTGTTTTCATAATCTCAAACATTTGTCTACGTAGAGCGACTAAACTGCCTTTGTTTCCTGACAAGAAAATTTTATGTTGTGCCAATTCTCTGATCAAGAATGTAGATTCTTTGCATTCCTTGAAACAAAGTACTGCTTTCGTCACTCAGACCACAAAGTCTTTGAACCTTCTCATTTATGGTGTTATGCTGATATATTTCTCTAGTTTCCACATACAAAATTTTGCAGAATTTGGGGCCCTGGCAATTTACCACAGGTCGGACCAATCCCATCTTTTATTTTGGGCCAATCCAACTTTGTAAATCCATGAGCTCTACCATATCTTGCACGTCTTATATCTTGTTCTTACATTACAAGTTATTACCATTTCCTTGTTCCCTTTATCTTGTTCTTCATGCACTGTGCTGGTCTTTGACTTTAAGTGCAAAAGGTCATGCAATCTAGACATAAAAACTAAAGCAACAGACAAAAGAAGGGAGTGATGTGATTTTGCAAACAAAAGAAAGTGACTGAAAATTTTATTCCTCAAATCACTGAATCCAAGAGAATAGCTACCGCCATTAATCATCCAAAATCTGAGGTAAGAAGAACTGACAGTCCGGTACACGAGTGCAAGTACACTGTCAATGTCTAGAGACAAGTGAAGTTGCCAACGGAGGTAGGTTACTACTTCTCCTAGAGGATCCAAAGGGATCCTTAGGCCAGTTTTGAATCCGAGTAGAAGCCATAAAGTGAGAATAAAGCTAGGCAAAGTGGTCACAAGACTCAAGCGGGCCTTTCTTTTGAAAAGAAATACTGGAACAAAACAAGTAGGAAGCTCACGTCCCTATTTACCCGCCCGACTGTGCCCGAACTGCTACCCCATTACCACACTTGATCTCCATATTATCTTTTCCTTTTTCCTCAAACTCTGTTACAATTTCTGATCAAAACAGGAGACCTAGAGAATTCCACTATTGGTTGCCGATAGAAAGATGAAGTGGGGCAGAAAAAAACCTACTTCACCTTCTTCTTTCTCTCGGCCTTCTTTAATGTCTCATGTACTTCCCTCTTCCTGGCTTACAAAATTCAAGCAAATGAGCGTGAACCCAGAAGAGAGACGTGGGAAAGCAAAGAGAAAAGGCAAGTGGAAACATGGAACTATCAACTCGCCACAATTGGTTGATGGTGAAGGAGGTGGCAGATTCTATAGAGGTGAAGGTGATGATTTTTGGAGATTGTCTTTTGGAGATGATGGTTTTGATGGCAAAAGGAGTAGGGGCATCTTAACTTCGGTTGTATATGATTCAGAAGATGAGCCAGGTTTTGCCCCATCAAGTTATCAGACCTGTAGATCAAATGCTCCAAGGGCAACAAGTGAAGACAACGATGAGTTCGTCCACTCTGCTTCTGGTTTAAGAAAGATGAGAAATTTGACAGGAAAAGATGAGATTTTTCCGGAAATGAATACAGATATAAGAGGAAAGGTGGCAGAAATTAGAACGCCAAGACTGAGACTTGAAGAAGATAAGATATTTGGGAAAGCAAGCCAAAAGTTGTATGAAGAGAAGGCAAAGGAATTCAATGTAGAAGACGCGCCATATCATGAAGCAGAATCCGTAGCCAGGAGATCAGTAGCAAACACTGGTTATGAAGCTGGTATGAGCAAAACAAGAGAGACTCTGGAGAAGAGGGATTGCGAGTTTCCATCTTATTCCCATTCAAGGGAAATTTGCTACCTCTCTCCAGTGAACTCAAAAGAATCATACCCGAGAGAGACTGATGCAGACTCTAAATTTGCTGATGCAAAAGAATGTGAAGATCTTTCTTCGGAAAACTTGAATTGTGAGTGGCAAAACCTGAAAGCGATGAAGATAGAGGAATTGAAGTCAAGGGGTGAGAAGCAGAGGAAATCTATGTACATAAGCAGGGAATTACAGAGCAAAAGGCCAAAGGACAGCAGCACAGTCAGAGTTCACTCCCCAAGAAGAGCAGAAATCTGCAAAGTGAAAGCTATTGAAGGCATGAGAAAAGCCAAGTTTAGAACAAGGAAGAAGAAGAAAACAAAAAAACCAAAAGCATCAGCGATGGGGTTGGAGAGTTTTGCAGTAGTAACATTTTCAAAGGATCCACAAAATGACTTCAGAGAATCAATGATGGATATGATTCAAGAGAAGGGAATTAACAGGCCCGAAGAGCTTGAAGAGCTTTTAGCCTGCTATCTGACACTGAACACCGACGAGTATCACGGTCTCATCATCCAAGTCTTCAGGCAGGTATGGTTTGAAATGAAACAGGCTTGTTATGCTTGTGATTCTGAATCGGAGAGTGAACAATTCTTGCCGTGATCCTGATCATGCCAAAACAAAATTGTAATTACAATGTAAATAAGCTATAACGTTATTATACTAGCATTACAGTTTAAATTCTCATCGTACTTGGTCTCTCTAAATCTATGGCTGTGACTGTGAGTTATGATTATAAACAACTTCAATATCCATTTCAGGCGACAGTCGCAGGCATATAAGATTGGTATTACCTGATGGATCAAACAAAATATGTTAACAAGAGCTATTTTAACATCTTCCTTTCTCATTTTTGGCTTCTTGTCCTGTCATGTGCTTCCTGGTACGCTGTGCCTTCTCACCTAGAGATTATGGAATCTCTTAAAGCCTTCAACGTTTTTGTTCAGAATGATTAAAAAATTCAACCCAATTTTATCGGTTCGACTATAAAATCTTAAATTTTTTATTTTTTTGATTCGATTTTTAACTTTTTAGTTTGATTTATTCTAATATTTGTAAATTAATAAATTTTTATAAATAAAAATAAATTAATCCTTTTTGATCCAATCTTTTAAAATTTAAACTTCTAATTTTACCGATCTAATTTTGGGTCGTTTTTAAAACATTAATCTTTAAAAACTATGAAAGCTGAACATCGTTTTAGATGGTTTAGTCTAATTTCCATAGAAACCTACAAACAACTTGAAGTCACAAGACTTCGTCGGCGGTGATGGAGAATAGATAAAATCTTGTTGGTACGTGATTTCTCCTCCATTCATTTGCAAGAGACAATTCAGTCTCAACTGGAGTATGGTGAGTCCAACTTTGGAAATATTTGAGTTCCACCTCCATTCATGACTCTTGACCAATATTATTCCAGGCTGTGTGTCCAGAGACTTGGACCAGCTGACATTTCCACGACCCATGTGCTCGTGGTTCAAACCGAATTAGTAAAACAACTGTCTTCCATTTCTCGTCGTCAATTTTGTTATAGAAACAGCAAGAACTTTCTAAACTTAGAATGACGAGTCGTATGTAGTGAACGCTACCAACCAAGACCACTCTGTGAGGAAAGACTCGGTACATGATGAAACAATAGTACACCAAGAATGTCATAATTATTGCTTCATAACTATATGATGGTATCACCTGTCTGAATAGTTGTTTGATAACTATATCTCACCACGCATTCATTGTCGGAGAACAGCATTATGAGCAATTATTTCCAGTTCGTTTACCACACTCATCCTATTCCCTCCCCCTTGTATTATCCTATCCCTTTCTGGCTATTTGCCAGTAATTTTCTGAGGAGAATATATGGTCTGGATTTGGAGAAGATTGAAAAGTTCACTTCAGTTGCTTGAAGAATGGCTCAATCTGAAATGCAGCCAATTCAAGGCATATGATACTAAATTCCAGTAAAAGAAAAGGCTTATAGAAGGAGATTTTGTTAAAAGAAATTGGACCAGATATCCCAAGATTATGTGTCAAAACTAGTTTCTCCTTACAAGTGTCTAACTCATGTTTTCCTCAATTAGTAGCTTAAGTTAGACAGTAAACTAAGGATGATTTGTTTCAGGAATTTTGCACCAACCAATGTAAAGGATAACTCACCTGAAATTACAAGAATCGTACGTTGTTGAGTAAACGAGATAACATCTAGGATGTCTGTACATATTATTATGATAAAAGCCAGCACACCTAACTTTACTACATCTGAGGTTCTAAGGCATCAAAACTGGAAAAAAAACACTTAACCAATATCAAGTTCTCCCTGCAGGAGTAAGATGCCCCATCTGTTCTGCAATATTATTTACATTCCTCAAACTCCACCAAAATCTCCCATGATCACCAGCTTTGGTTTCATTTTTTCTAATGTCAGTGTCCTTTTTTTCTGATTGAACATCGTGAATGTCAGTCGAACCGGGATTCTCAGTCAAAAACTGTTCCCAGAATACGTCATTGACGCCAATAACTGCAGCAGGAGCAGTTCCAGCTGCTTGGTCTCTTTCAGAAAAAGGCTCTTGAGCAACGGCTACACCAGGATCAGAGTTCATGTCAATAACAGGAGATCTCGGTCGAATATCAATGTTAAGATGTACGCAAGAAACGTCTGGGCTTTCTGCACAACTTGTAGATTCGTCTAATTCTCCAGTGGAATGGTTTTGATGGTGGGTATCACCAGCATTATGAGCAATATTCTCCCAGAATGTAAGGGACGACTCCAATTGTTCAAACAGTTCCATGTTTAATGGCACAGCAAAGTTGCTCACCACATTTTCTCTACCTGGAACTTGGGATGTCACCATCATAGTATCCTCCATGCTGGCCTCATCACAGAAATAACCAATTCTGGGTAGCCTTCTCTTTCTATCATGACCTTCAAGTTGCTGCATGAAATTTAAAGAAAGCCCTGGCTTTTGTAAGGCTCGTGCTACAAAAGACAGCATATGTTGCTGTCTTCGTTCCATTTGTTGCAACTTCTCCTTTAAAACCTTCATTTGCGACTCAAATACTTGCCGCTCCTGTTCGTGGCTCTGTATCTGTGAAATTAGAAATTCTTTATCAAGCTCAAGTCTCTCTATGTCATCCCTGTATCTCTGACGTTCCAACTCTGTCAATGGACTAGCCGCGTGTACATTCTGCATAGAATGACTATGAACTGGTTTTCTTCTGTGAATGTTCTTCAACAGGTGTGGTTGGCCTCTAATAAAATCCTCGTTTGCAAACTCCCATTGTTCTGGATCGACTTTTCTAAAACCCTATGGAATACAGAAACAATCCACTCAACAAACCAACAAAAATGGAAAAGCTTACACATAGCCACATACAGAATAAAAGGAAGGTATCTAGACGTACATATGTATTGAGCTGCCTGATGAAGCTTGAAAAGTTGTTGTGTTTGAAGAATCTTGGCAGCAAATCCCTTGCAAAGTCTGGTGGATTCCAGACAATAAAACTTTTATTGCTAGCACTCCATGAGACAATTGAATCTGTTGACGGATCATCCACCATCTCATAAGTCTTTGTGAGGAAAGGTGGTAGCGAAGACGAACTGCCCTGAGATTCATCCATTTTAAACCCCTAATATGTAATCAAAAGCAACAGTACCAACTGCGCTCCTAGAAAACAAACCTTATCAAAAACCAAAGTTCAATCATGTACACACTACCTAAATCCCATATATATATATATATACAACAGCTATTCTATCCTTCAAGAGAATTCCAGAATCCCTGAATTCCCCAAAAAACCAAATCACAGACTTCGGATTCACACTTAAAGCTTCAACCTTTGGATCAAAATGGAACAAAAATCCCCTGCCGCTTGCAGAATTTCAAACAAGACCATCAACAAGTCTTGGGTTTTTCTAGAGCTGAACCCAAAGTGTCAACGAACCCACCTTCAAAATTCCAATCTCCATAAGGATTTAGTTAAATGAAGTTCTGTCAACTTCTAATCTCGCCAAAAATCCGATACCCACGACTCAAAATGACACAAAATCAAGCCAAAACAACAAAACTCAATAGGACTCACTACCCTTTTCAATCAAGACCACCCTCAAAGGACGTAAGAAAGTAAACAAACTGAAAATTCTTACAGCTATCAAAAGCTAAAACAACAAAACCCAAGCACTTAAATTTCTGTTATTAGCTGGAATTCACTCAAAAGGAATCACCCCAGCAATTTGACAATTCATCAAACACTACATCCTATTCTCTCATCTATAGGCTTAAAATAAACAATAGAAGAAGTCCAAAGTTCCTTTCAGAACAAGCCAAGAACAGAAAAAGGGAAGTAAGCCTGGAAACAGAGCAACACCAAATGTTGAATAGAAATCCAACGACAATTAACTAACAATGGATGTTTTTCTTTCTTTTATGATGTATATGTGGACATATTTATATGCACATACAGATATATGTAAGAGAAGATGACTTGTGAAGTTGCAGAGATGGTGTGCGGAGAGGCGACGACTTGGAAGAACAAAAACGATAGATTCGTTGTCGTTTCAGACAATTTTTGGGGATTCTCGCTCCTATTTCTTTTTTCTATTTTTTATTTTCCTGTTAGTTTTTTTTGTTAAATCTATTATTGACTTGAACTGAAATTAATTAGAAAAACAAGCATTTGTTTTTGTCTATTTAACATAATAATAAATTAATTGTTTTACCCAATTTGGCATTTTATATTTATTTTGTTTGGTGAACTTGTGCATAAATATTACAATTATATATATTATATTCACTAAACATTATTAAATATTTATATTTCAGACCTGTATCTCGGTAAAAAGAGGTAGAGAAAATGCGTCGAGTTAATGTTCGAATATCAGGCGCTACGGTACTAAAGTAACTCATACTATACTCCTAAGAAAAGCTCGAATAACCTTCCACAAAAAAGTGCTTATATCCGAACCCGATACAAGTAGGTAGGTAGAGAATGCCTAGAAGCGCGAGATAACTCTCTTTAAAAAATTCAACAAAATAGCCTCATAATTTTAGGAAAAGGGTGTGAGATTTTAACGATCATTAAATATATGTATCATTTAGTTTTTAAAAGTGAGATAATTTCATAATTTTTATTTTTTTGTATTCACTTTTTTTTAACGTAAACCTTTAAACCTAACTAATTTTTAAATGGTTGCATTAGAGATGAAAGTCCTCTTAAATGTGTCTTTATTATTAAGTTGATAAACTTTTTATAAATCTCCACTTTGTTATATTTCATTAAGCCTTAACATTACGCTAAACTAAAATTTATTACTAACTACTGATTACAATGATTAAAAAATTTAATCGGTTTAATCGTAATAATTTTCAACTGTCCAACTTTTCGTTTCAGTTTTTAACTTTTTAATTGAATTTACTTTAATAACGTTAGTTGTTAAAAAACTTATCAGCTTTTTAATTAATTAGTCAATTTTTTCAAATTAATAAATTCTTATAAATCAAAATTAATCTATTCATTTTTATTTAACAATTTCTTCTTCAATTAAACTTCAAATTTTTTTATTGATAAAAACATTCTCTTTCAATTACATTTCAAATTCGTTATTTTTATTTAATATTTAATCAGTTTTATGACAATTTAATACTAATTAACTTTTTAAACTTTAAGTATTTTTTGTTACATGTTTAACTTCTGTCCGGTTTTTTAAACATCGCCCGATATGACAACGAGATAAACGAACTTTAACCTAAAAAGATTTGTTTAAAAATTAACCAATATATTTAAATTGAAGCATTATGTCACAACTTTTTAATTAATTATTTTAAAACTCTTTTATCACTAAATATTGATTATTGTGATTAAAACCCTCTTACCTTACTACACTGTAGATCTTGATGAGACTTTGCGTTTGGTATTGTAGAAAGTAATTGAAGATCAATGTTAAACGCCGGATGTTTCTATCTTTGGCTCTAGTTCACCTCAAAGATCAGAAAGAGATGTTGCTAATTAATAATAAGGTGTTTTGGTTCTCAAGGCGTCTTAGGTTTGTGTCTGTTGCCGAGTGACGTGTGCGCTTCGGTGGATAAGAAGGGGCTATGCAATATTATAATTGTCTCTTGAGCTAGAGACTAGTGAAAGCTCGAAGCATCTAATCAACTTTTGCCCGTAGCCGTACGCGTGTTTCGTCTGCAATCTAACCCTAATTCATGCATCTCCCAAGTTACGTACCTTGTTCACTGTCTTGCTTATTTTTAAAAGTGTACAAGAACGTCGCGCCGAATAGAGCTCAAAAATCACTAGACAACAACACGGTTCTGTTGTCCCTATCCCCTGCGCTGGCGACCGTCGCTGCCGCTTGCTCAGTCACCATTGCCACCGCGAGTTCGGCGCTTCACTAAATTTTGCATTGTGCTTATGAAGTGGAAGGGTAATTAACTCCAACCATGGAATCTTTTTCTAGGTTGAATTCTTATGTGAAAAGAATAGCAGATGGTTAGATGTTGTGCTTATAACTAATCAAGTTACATGCCTTGCACACTTTCGTAATCATACCACGCATGCACCTTCAACAGCCACACGACTACAGCAAACTTCTAATAAAATAATTCGGTCTAAACCTCTTTAATGAAAAAAGTGACGTTGTTTTAGGTATTAGTAGGGATGACAATGAATAGGGTTCGGTTCGGGGATTATTTTACCCATATTTATATCTATTTTTATTATTGTATTTATTATCCATTTAAAATTTATCGGTTTTTATGATTTAATACCCATATCCAAATCTATTGGATTGTTCGGATTTTTGAATATTCATCGAATTGTGTAGCACATAAAAATATAACTTCTAAATAGAAAATATAAAGAGTATATTTTTGCGAACGTTTCAAATCAAAATTACTTTAATAATAACAAGTCAAGATTTTGATTTATATGTCTTAAAAATCATAAAATTGGAATAATAAAAATCATAATATTTAGTGCAAAAATAACATATATTTTTCACAATCAAGAGTTATAACAAAGAAAAAAATATTCAAAGCTTCAAATTGCCTTTGCGTGAACTCCACAACATTCGAAACTCCATCTCTATATTATTTACATTATTATCATCCTATAAGAAAATAAAATATGATGAAAAAGGTGAGGACTGAGGAGTCAAGGGAGGATTTTAAAGTTATTTTTTCAGAAAATATTAATATTTTATTATATTTAACCATAAATATTCAAGAAAAAATAGAAAAAATAAAGTAAATAAAAAACAGGTCGAGTATGGGTATACATCGGTTCGGGTTATCACTAGACCCATATTTAAATCTATATTCATATTTATTTTTTAGCATCTATTTAAAATTCGTTTTTTAACCTTTATGTCTATTTTTTCATATTGAGTAGTGCAGATATTAATCGACTGAAAAATTACTATCATCCCTAGGTATTAGATAGTCTCTAAACTCATGTTTAATTTCCAAAACGATGTTATTTTAGACATAGGATAGAATTAGACAACATTATTTTAGACATATGATCTAAACTGAAAATTAATAAAACGGGACTCTTATCTTAATATGTTTTAGCAAATTTAAATCTCGACTAAAAAAAAAAGAGAAAGGTCTTTTATACAGGATTATAAAGTCAAACCCTAATAATTAGGAGATTTCTAGGCTACTTAAGGAAATGGGTTTCACTACACGGATAATACACGTAGCGGCGCTGCCTTGTTCGTCTACGTGGACGCAGGAATAACACAGAAGCAGTTTCGTTATGATGATGGTGAATCCAGGAATGTTCCACCGTATTGCCCAAGCCATTGACCAGAAACGGAGAAGATGGCAAATTGGACCAGAGGGGTATTTCCTCTGAAAAGAGCTTGGACTTTGTTGCTTTTTGATAAGAGAAGAGAACCTTGGACTTTTGTGGAGGCTATGAAAGGGACCCCCTTCACAAGCCGAATTCCAAAGGATAGACTGTGCATTCTTTGACTAGGGGACCATAGCAAGCCAAGCCTTTGAAGGCCACGCTAAATGATTGGCCATACTTTTACGATTTGATTAAGAAAAAAGATAAGTTTTCTTTAATCTCATTTAATATTTATTAATGTCTGTTTAAATAAGCTTACACCAGTAAAATTTTGGTAAGTAAAGATTTTTTTAGAAGTCAGTTAATTATTATATAATTTTAAAATATGAAACATAAATAAAAATATATCTAACCAAATCTTTTATATGGATTATAAAATAAATAAAACTAATATTAAAATAAATATTAAAATATATAAAAAGTCAAATAATGTTATATAATTTCTAAAATAAACGTGAAAATTAGTTTGTGGGTATTGTGAAAATTATTTGTAAAATATAATAACAAAAGTGATTAAAAAATAAACTTATTAATTGATCTAAAAAATTTATTAAAAAATACTTTTTTAAAAAACTCTAAATTTAAGCTCTTAAAAAACTATATTTTAGCTGTAAAAAAAGTTATATTTACTAAGAAAGTGTTTTTCATTTTACAGGTAAACACTCATTGTTTTTAAAAAAACTTTTGTAGTTGAAAAAAAATAGTTATTTATCCTCTAAAACTCAACCAAATAAGCCCTTAATATCAGTTAATCCTAAACTTTGATGTAGCTAATTCTAACATTATTTATAAGTTGTAACAGCTTCCGTCAAAATCAATTCGACAATGTCATTCACTTCTTAAAAATTAAGGTTTTTCAAACCGAACCGGAAGTTAATTTGGCAGGGTCTGTGTGTTGCATAGAACCTCCGAATCCAGCTTCATAAATGCATGTCTTTAGGACAATCAAGGGCCCAGAGAAGCCTGATTGGTTGGAGAGCCGGCCCTTTTTAAAGTAGTCAAGGCCCAAATATCTGGAAATGGAAACATTGGGAAGAATAAACGAATTAAATTATATTTTTAAGTAGGATGATGATATGAAAAGGGCAAAAGAGGGTTGGACCGGGGCAGTGCCTCGTGGGTGGCGAGCATGTGGGCCATCACGTGAGCCCACCATTTTAACGGACATGATTCGGACTACTGTGGAAGAGGTGGTCCCCGCTCCCCTCCGCACACACACAGAGGTCAAAGTGGACCCCAACTGGTGGTGTTGTCGGGTTGATCTAATAATAATAATAATACTACTCCCGCAATCGTTGGGATGAAGTTTAAGATAAAGTAATTTTCTTTTGTTAAAATGGCAATCCCGCCGGACCGGACCCAAATACGAGTGGGATTGCAATCCAGTTCATTGATGAACGGTTGGAGTCCGCGGCGCACGTGCGGCGATATAGTTGAATTTATGGACAAGGACCCACTTTCTTACATTCAGTTTTACTCTCCCATGAACCAGAACATACGGTAACATGGGTACATGCTAATTTTGGGGACAAAGCAAGGTGGTGACCTCCCAAATCACGTTTAATTGTGCATTAGCTTATAGGTGTCATTATACCCCTTTCGTCAAAAACCAGCATTAGTTGAATTGGGCAGACCCACATCGATGGGCAGGGTCACGTGAAGAGAGGGAGGAAGCAAAGTAGCAAGAGAGGGTGGTAGTTTAGGATTAAACATATCGTTATGTATACAGTCGTTTAAAATTTGAAGCTAGAATTTTATTTCTTGTAAAAGATTTATTCGATTCGAGTGAGAATTAGTCTAAGTATAAATAATTTAAAGATGTCTTCTTATAATTAAAATCCTCTTCAAGTATTTTGTAGAAAAAAAAAGAACATATCATCTTATGTCATGTCGTAGGAACACATGCATACATACTAACTATTATAAGTTAACTTACAAAGCTGACAAAAGTGAAAGACTGATCCAACCCATCCCACAAACGAATGAAATAAAATATCACCTTACCTCACCTGGGCCTGCCACTCAGGCAACGTATCAGCTTGGCACATTGGTCAAACCCAAACCCTACTTTCGATGCTAGTCAACTTTACGTTACCCTTGGGCCTTGCTTGAGCTGCTTACACGACGTCGCTTTTGTTGCCACCCGATCCTTTTTCTTAAAAGCCTAAACACGTGGGACAAACCCGTTCACTTTAATGGTCTTATGGTAAATTTCGACTCTTAGAAGGTCAATTCCCCTAACTGCTTGTATTTAGCTCACCTTCCCCAACCCACCCCTTCCTTCCTTCAGTATAATTGCTTGCGACCCCCTCACTAACCAGACCGAAAGCGAAAATAAAGAGCTAATCAAAATATAATTCGCTGTTTGTTTCTGGATCATATCTCCTGTGAGAGACCTCGTTCTACGGTGTGATCACTGCTGTTACTGAAACGGAGAGAGTAAAAATGACGTCAGGGACGAGAATGCCGACGTGGAAGGAGCGAGAGAACAACAAGAGAAGAGAGAGGAGGAGGAGAGCGATCGCCGCGAAGATCTTTGCTGGGCTGAGAATGTACGGTAATTACAAGCTTCCTAAGCACTGTGACAATAATGAGGTCCTCAAAGCTCTCTGTAGCGAAGCTGGTTGGACCGTCGAAGAAGATGGCACCACATATAGAAAGGTAAAATCTAAACTCTAAATGTGCACTTTAGCTCTCTATTTGATGCAGACGATAAGTTGCGCCGGCAGTGTCAGATTATCGGTTTTAATTAGATCTGATTTTTGACTCCTTCCTTCAAGTGATCGGAGCTGTGACTCAATTTTTTTTTGTTTTGTTTTGCTCAAGATCTCTTAAATTTTTTAGGGTGCGCTAACGCACGCCGGTCCTATCAGCGTATGATAGCTTCTCGGCTAACGCGTTATGATGGACGGTCGAGCTTGTTTTTGCTACACTATACTTTTTTAATTTATTCTTTCAATGCACGGAGCACGAGATCGAAAGATTCGGTCTGCGTCGATGTTTTGGTAACAACATGGTGGACAGGGAACTCAGAGAGATAAGTAAAATCTCGCGACAGGTTTTGGACCAAAGTGTCCTTCCCAAATGACACGTCGGTTATTCTTATTAACGGAAGGGCATTGTCTTGATTCAACAGCCTTTGTCTTTTTAATGACACGTCGGTTATTCCGTTTAACGGAAGGGCATTGTCGTGATTCAACAGCCTTTGCCTTTTTAATGCAACTGATGTGTTTCGATGTTTGCACTTTGCATCTTTTCCCCTACTTTCAGTTCTCACTCTGACGCCTCTTCTGGAGATTCCCCGAACTTTTTGCATTTTCTCGTGAACCGTCAATCTCCCTTAATTACTCTGAGGTCGTTTAGGACTTTTTTATGTTGGATTCTTGCATTAGCTCCCGTGATTCCCGGAAAATGCAGAGAAATTTGGAGGTGGGTCTAAAAGTAATTGCCCTGATCAGGGTTACTACGCAATAATGCAAAGGGAGATGCTTTTTATGACTTTTATTATTTGGCTACTTAGTTTAATGGGGGTTCGGTGGCAACTTGAAACTTTTTTTACTAAGTTTTGGTGATGAAAGGATGAGAAAGACAATCCTTCTTCTTTTTCGTCTTTTGGGTTTTCAATGGGGCAAATTGTCGGCGGAGGGAGATATGGGATCTCTTGGATGCTCTTTCTTTCAAAAGTATAGCTTAGGAATATAAATGAAGCGTGTTTAGGGTGGTTAGGGTGTCTTTGTGTGTTCGATTATTGTCGTAGAAACATGTGGGGAAAAATGGCGTGTCGTGGGGTGGAGTATATGGATAACGCCATCGTTTAAAATTAATTTCTAGTTAACAAAGTCTTTGTCGGGTCGCGATTACGCTAATTCCCTACCATCCCACTTGTTTTTTGAAGTCGTGGACGAAGCCAGCCTTAGGGGTTAGGACTTAGGAAGTTTCATATTTATCGCTTGTTAAGGCAAGGCATTTTGGTAGCGTAGAGTGTTAGTGTTAGTTATGTCCACGAGAGTTGGTGTGTTGTCCTTCTCGAGCGTGTGATGAGATCTGGATAGGAGCCAACTATCACTGGTAGTTTAGCTGTGGTATTGGAATTGACACTTGGATATGGAATATCTTCTAATGTGAAAAAATTTCTCGCTGATCATTTATGATTCAACCAGAGGCTGAAAACCAATTTCTGCTGGAGACCAACCCCCTAAATAAAAATTGCGAAGAGAAAAAAATGAAAACGTTGATGGTTGATACAGTTGATGCCCTTGGCATGTCACCAGTTAACGGTTTGTTTGGAAAGTGCATTGTATTAGCAAACCCCGTCCTCATTCCTCAAACCACTGCCCCTTTGGAATCAAATCGGTTTTAAGAATCAGAGCTTGCAATTTCCACATTAAAAATATATTTGGAAGCTGTTACTAATAGTCTTTCCCAACTCAGTTGCCACTTCCTTGGCCACTTAATCTGGCACAACTGGTACAAACTGAAAATATAAGATGTTAAGTTGACCATCTTCGTGCAAGGGAACATATGCATGCACAATGGCTGGAGATTATTTTTTACTTGCTACTTTTAGTTGTATGTTATTTTTCTTGTAGGTGTGATTTAGCATGTGAGGACATTTGATAGTAGCAGAAGAATGACTAGTGAACCTCCCTTCACATATGGAAGATACTACTTGTTTCTTAAACGCATTGAAGAGTTAATATTGAATAATAACAGTTCCATCCTTAAAGAATGGAAAATCTTCGATTAATAGGTATAGTGGCTGCCTTCATTCTAAAACATGCCCTTTGATCCTTTGATGTGCTCAGGATCATGACTAGAATTGGTGGGCTGAGCTTACTTAGAGTTGTTTATTTTCTTAGAACAACACTATCTCCTAATTTTTAATGTGGTTAGAATCTTTCAAGAGAAATTGAAGGTTTCGCTATGTTAGTGTGTACATGAATTTGAACTTGTGAAATTGAGGGGCTATGAAGTACTATTCAAGTGAGTGCAGGATATAATGGTGTCTTTTCATGTTATCTAGCTACCATGATATGACCCAAAAATTTTGTTTGACATTTCACTCCTGTAACTTGTTTGCATTTCTATAGGGTTGCAAGCCTGTAGAACCTATGGACATTGTGGGAGGTTCTACTTCAGCTAGTCCATGTTCATCCTATCAACCAAGTCCATGTGCGTCCTATAATCCAAGTCCTGCCTCATCTTCTTTCCCCAGTCCTGTAGCATCTCGTTATGCTGCCAATGCTGGTTGCAATGCCGATCCCAATTCCCTTATACCTTGGCTGAAAACCCTTTCATCTAGTTCATCTTCAGCCTCATCTAAGAACCCTCACCATCTTTACATTCATACTGGCTCCATAAGTGCTCCAGTCACCCCTCCCTTAAGCTCCCCAACTGCCCGAACCCCACGCACTAAAAATGATTGGGATGACCCAGCTGCTGGCCCTTCGTGGTTAGGACAGAACCATACTTTCTTGCCTTTGTCAATGCCCTCCTCTACTCCACCAAGTCCTGGCCGTCAAGTCCTGCCAGATTCAGGATGGTTCACTGGCATCGAGATCCCTCAAAGTGGACCATCTTCACCCACATTTAGCCTAGTATCACGAAACCCATTTGGCTTTAGAGAGGAGGCATTATCAGGTGCAGGTTCACGCATGTGGACTCCGGGGCAAAGTGGGACGTGCTCTCCGGCAGTTCCCTCAGGTGTTGATCAGAATGCTGATGTTCCAATGGCAGATAGTATTGCAGCTGAGTTTGCATTTGGAAGCAATGCAACAGGCTTGGTAAAACCGTGGGAAGGAGAAAGAATACACGAAGAATGTGTATCGGAAGATCTTGAGCTCACACTTGGCAACTCAAAGACCAGGTAAATTGGTATGGATCTATGTGGTCGAACCTTTAGCAAGGTCTTCCAATATCTTTATTTGTCTTTATTGAAGTTGCAATGATTTACTTTTTTTGTACAGGTAAAGAGGACTAATGGAAGAGATGCTTGAAGAGAGTCATTCATGGATCTGTTTATATGGCTTCTTCTTCCCTTAATGCCTTCATGTGAATGACTGCCTGTTCTACATGTTTTGGTTGGCAAGGTAGCTGAGTTAGAAGTACAGTGAGTAGGACAACCTGTTTATTCTTTTTACCTTTAGTTTCGACAAAGAATCTCAAATTGGATTACATATATTTCTTGGTGGTGACTTTGCCCCTTCAATTCAATCAATTTGCTTGCTCTTTTCATTTAATTTTTTCCTTACAGGAGTTTCATTTATAGCCTTGATATTCTGTATGATGTTGGCTTTGTGATTGAATAGCCTTTGGATTTCAAGATCATTACTTCCCTGCGTGTATCCTTCCTGTTATCTTCAGTTTGAGACACATTACTGTTCCTCCGATGTGTTATCGTTGCATTTGAATACAAATGGTCCTTTAAAGTTACTAACCCAAGATTGAACGGATGAGCAAGCTGAAGGCACGTAGGTAAAATTTGATCAACTTTGACTTTGAGATGTAGAAAAGGAAAAAGTTGAAACATTGTTGTCCTGAAAAAAATCACGGGCTTTTGGCGCATGGAGAAAAGAATCCAATATGTTGACTGAGATTCAATGTTGTAATAATTGTATTTTGGAAAGTTGCAAGTTTGGATTGGTTACTATGGCATTAGCCTGTTTATCCAGTGAAAGGAGTAAAGAGATCATAAGTATCTGAGAAACAAGTTGAAGCAACTGAGTGATCAGAGGAATTTGTTGCAACAACGGACTAGTCAATAGTTGCTGCTTGATGTACCCGCAATATGAATCAAGTAGGTTAGGGTTCTGATTTAGATGTGATTTCTCATGTAGTAACAAATATATCAAGAAAGTCAACGCAAGCTAAGTGTAAATGTTTCTAACTATACTCTTACTGATGGTATTTGTGAAAACGATCTGGGGATGAATAGATTTTTTAAATTATTTTTGCAAAATTTTACAAAACAAAGAATTAAAACACAAACAAACAAGCAAATTGAAATATAAAAGATTAGAGAAGAGAGGCAAACATAGTATTTATAAAGGTTCGAATCTACATCCTCTACCTAGGCTCCTACTTAAGATTTTGTCAATACTATACACTTTTTAGTTCAGTGTGAACTCTTTCAACTTAACTTCCGGCTCAAGCTACATTTTACAATCGATCTGTTTTCCGGCACAAATCTTACCTCACAAGTGATTTTCCTTTAATCACTCAGCTTACAATAATAACAATGATAGAAATGAAGTAGTAAAGCTCAATACAGCTGAATACAATTAGAACATGCTCAGAGCAAATTGAGAGCAAAGTGATGATAATTTGGAACTATGGTTAGAACATGCTCAGGGCAAATTGAGAGCAAAGTGATGATAATTTGGAACTATGGTAAGTATGCTTTGCGTTTAACTTGTGTAATCGATCCTTTGAAGTTTCATAATTTATTTGCAGGCTTCAAGATGTTTTTAGACGTTGTAGAACTCTTTTAGCCATTGTAGAATGCTCCTAACCATTATATGAAGATTTTTGTTCCGTTTGAAATCAATTGACACAGTCAACTATGTTCAGCTGCAACTGATAGTCGACTAGTCGGTGTGTAATAGTCGACTAGTACATTATAGTCAACTTGTCTCCAAGAATCAGTCGACTAGCACTAACGTTTTTCATGAAACTTTCTGCTCCGCTCTTCGAATAGTCGACTAATATGATGATAGTCGACTGGTCCATTTAACCAACTGACAAGTCTATTGTTAATAATCGACTTGCAACATGCTGGTCGACTTGTTCCAAGCTCCAACTGACAGATCTAATTGTTAATAGTCGACTTGCAACATGATGGTCGACTTGTCTCAAGCTCCAATTGACATATCTCACACAATCTACAATCTTTGTTTGTTGAGATGCTAATTTGAATTCGTCATACAAGATCTTATCTCTGATACTCATCATTGTAATCTTGATTTTCATAAATCGAATTTATTTAAATTTCATCTGACTTGATAATCAGTTTGTGCCATCATTAATTGACTAGTGTACCACTATTTTAATCCAAATACCTGAAATTATTTCTTAACCAATTCTTTAAGTTTTATTATTATGGATTTAATTTGCCAACCTCTAGTCCAACAATTTAAAGGGTCTAAGCCTCTAAGGTGCAAGCCAACTTTTACATTAGCAGACATTAGGATTTTGGTTGAACAACTTTTTCCTGTTCAGAATCACTAAACAAGGCAAAGATGAATTCAAAAGCATGCTCAGTCAATTGCGAAAATGATGGTGTAATCATTCCTTAGTAAGCACTAGGCTACATTTTTTGACTTGCATAATGACAAGCTGGATAAATTGAATTCCCAAAGCATCATTAAGATAAGATAATGGCCCCCAGCTGGTCGCCAGCGGAGTTGTCATTACATTTTAAGCACTCCCCTACTTTGCTTCAGGGGGATATCTTTTTTTGACCAGTGAATGTCTGATGAGAGTAATCCTATCAGCTCTTACGAGAAAGACTAGTAAAGAGGCGGGGAGAGATTTGTGTAATTGCCTTGTATCGCTAAATGAATGAATATTTAAGTTAATGCCTTTGGAAAGTTTCACCTATGTGCAGGTCTGGAAAGAGCATTATACACATCCAAATAGGTTTATCTGTGCATTTATGTACATGAATTGAGATCATTTTTGAACAACTTTAGGCTTCCTTTTCAGCCTATCCTTCGACCGCCAGCGGACCAAGCTGTACACAACATCAAAGACTTCATATGGGTAAAGAATATGTTGAAGAATCGCTATCTGTAAAATCACACATCGGAGAATGCTTCTAGTTTGTGGATTCCAACCAATCACATCTCTAGCTTCTGATAGAGGTTTGAGAGAGCATGATAAAGAATTGCCGCAGCAGGAGGCTTCGGCAGTGTGCCAAGGAGTATATCTGACGCGGTTATTGATTGGCTACCATAGAACCTGCAATTCTCTTGTGATCGAGTGGCCACAATACTCCCTTCAAGTGAACAGCCAACAAATGCTCCTGCACATTTAATTATCAACAAGTAAGCAGATTTAGGAACATCATGTAAATGGAAAAATCATATGAGAAGTTGTTTTAGTCTTTAGGTGCCATAAAGCTTATTTCACTTGAGGAAAATATCAAGTATGATAACATTTTAGGAAACCAATGTGATAGAAATTGGAATCTTTATTTAAGTTTTCTATCATTTGCAACAAACAACAATTCTCAATGAGTAAAGCCATACCTTTACTGCAACTGTATGTATAGCAAGCAGCAAAGCCGCCATCACCAGCTCGTAGATCAGCTTCAGCTGCCCTTCCGATAATGCCAACAGCAGCACTCAAACCAGCCCCAAATGAAAGGTGTGCATTGCCACAAAAGGTTTTCACAGCATCTTTTGTCCTTAGCACTATTATGAAATCTGTCAATTCACCCCCAGCCTGCACAAAATTCAACCATCGACAGGATAGCACATAAGAAAGAGTGAAAAGAAAGGAAAAAGAGATGCCAAAGATTCCACGCTAAGAACATGTAAGTTCCACATCTCTCAAGTGAAGCATATGCGTATATCCACAGTCATATACTAATTTGGAAGAAGAAAATCATTTGAACAGGATCATACAAATGCAACTCCTACAAACACTGAAGAGTAGGGAAATTTTGGAGACAAATGTATGTTTTATAAAACTACTTGCAGGGTCTGGAAATGATATATATGGGAATATTATTATATACAGATATCACAAATGAAAAATTTGATATCATAAGACCTAGATATGGTTATTATAGAAAAGCAATCACCTGAGCTCCCCATCCCATACCAAATGTAGAAATGGCTGACGGTGGAGACCATGAGCCGTCTTCTCTTCGAGCAATCACAAGCCCTGTTCCAATATTATATGTGACAACTGCCCCAACTTTTACAACAGTAATTATCGCAAGACCTTTAGCTTGTCTCAATATGGCATCTGGGATTGACTTTTCAGGTTTTATGGCCCCTACCTGACAATATAAATGAATGAGCTAACCTTTAAACAAAGGTGCATGAGTAGGAAAACTCAAATCAATAGCCTATCTGTTTATTTAACTGCATGTAATTTCTCATTCATCAACTATTGTCGACAAAGAACACCGAGAAATCATAGCTCTTACCTTATTATAACCACGAATGGTATTTGTTGCTTTATAAATTTCATTTTCCATACTTCGTCCCCAAGGAAAATTAACCCAGGACCTCAAAGTACTAAGGTCTGTAAGGTCTTGGGCTGGAAACTGGGCAGCATTGCTTACTTGGTCCATCAAATATGGCTGAACGGACTCCAGCCGCACACAACATACATCACATACTCGTTGAGGATCTGAAACACGAAATTTCACAGGCATCAAGCTCCTTCCTTTTGAGCACTCACTACAAAATATTCCTCCACAAAACCTGCAGTGATGCCTGGAACACATGATGGGATGAAAACGAACACTACACAGCATACAAGAAGAGGCAGCACTGTCAGCCAGCCATTTTGGTGGTTCTGCCTCAAGAATTTCCCTCACATTACCAAAATTGGCCTCTGAAAGAGTGTGGGCCATCTCCTGCCAAGCTTGCTCGAGTAGAGGACTTGATAACCATGAAAATTTACACGCATGGACATTTCCTGAAGTTATCGATTTAACCTTTCCGCGAGCTGCAAGTAGCATTTCAACAATCACATCCCACATTGTAAACTCCTTCTCTTCTTCGAGGAACTGATTCCATCCCAAATCACCTTCAGGAAAATAACCACCATTGGAGTGAAAACCTCTTGTCCACTCTATATGATCATTTTCCAACATAGGGGGAACAGAAACAGGTATCCAAATCCCAGTTTCTTCAGGGAGCGGTGATTCGTAGAAGAAGTATTTCCCCTTCTTTTGTTGGTCAGTTTCGGTTTTTCTCTTGGCATGATTCTCTTCCCCAGTTGTTTGAGGTAATTCACTTTCATATTCTTTAGATGGTGACATTGTCTGGCTCCCATGTTCAATAGCTAATGCAGTTTCAGGATACTCTCCTTGTTTTGAAACCTCTCCAACTCCCTGTCCAGAAAGAAATAAAAACTATGAATAAGAAGTTGAATTTTTGTTTTTTTGTTTTTTTGTTTTTATAGAAACAAAGGAATTTCAATAGGGAAATAAGCAATTTCTTCCCAAATAGGATTGGCAAACCACAAACAACCCTGGGAAAAAAATCAGGGCAACAAGGCAATCATATTCAGCAACATCTGTATCCCCAATCGCCTGGAAACTAAAATCAAGAATCTTAATACAATGCCAAGCATGGACACCGTGATCAATGAGGGTTTTCAATGCGGAATACTTCTCCAGTGTATTGCACTACGATATGAAGTATTTCATTTCATTTTATTTTTTAGCTTCTTACAGAAAATGGAATGATTAAAATGCACTAAGTCATAATTCAAATATCAATCAAACTCAAGTCCTGCACGGACAAGCAACCCAATAAAAGAAAGAAACTATTTTTTCCTCACAATCCAAATCGAAGTTGGACAAGCTAAAAATTACAAACCAAAGTGCAAAAAGGAACACAAAATTTCCGGAGATTACGCACCAAGCCTTCAAATTCCCAGAATCATAAAAATAACAACACAAAGTTACCAAAGAAACAGGCTGCAAACACAATTCAATGGAAAAGCTACTAGATTCAAAGAAATAACCTCACCCGATAAAAACTTGCAGCGTCGGGATCCTCAATAGCGAAATCGGAAACCCTAGACCCCAAATTTTCGATACCTTGAGGGGTTATCGTATTCACAACTCTGTCCTCCATGCCCGCAAAATCGAAGATGTATCACAAATTCATATAAAAGTATATATGTATACAAACGTCTTTTGTTAATTCTTCTATTATTACTTTTCCCTTAATTTTACTTCGCGTCTTATTGAGTAATCCTGTTCTTCAAGTTATTGCTTTTCATATAGATAACAATAGGTTGGGTCGGCCGACCTATGCTGCCTAGGGCCTGCCCCACCCTGACATGGGCAAGAGTTCGTTCGGCCCAAATTATTTTTTTAAATTAAAATTTTAAAATGATGTTACTTTATTATTATTTGTTGGGCTTCTGGCCGGGTCAAGTAGGCTTCAACTGACCTCGGGTTATAGTGGGGCGAGCCTAGGTCTATTGTCATCCTTAGTTGTATTCGTAAGAAATTTTGCTATTTTCATTCATTTTAGAATATGATGTTTAACTAAAAGAAAAAAAAATCAATTGCTAATGTTTCATTATATAAAAGAAAATAGATTAGATCAAGATAATTTGACTTGTCACGCACGTTTTGATTTTACATATTTTTTAAATTATTTTGTAATTTCTATTTGTTAAATAAAAATAAAAATATAATTGATTATTAATATTATATTTTTATTATTGATAATAATTAAATTAATTAATTAATTTTGTGAAATAATTGAGTAAATAGTTATGTTTTAATTTCTCATACAACCTTTTTGTGTATGACTTGTTAGATTCTTTAAGTATGCATGCAATTAATATAAATTATAATCTTAAGTTATACTTTGAATTAAATATATTAGACTTTTTTAATTTATTTTTTATTATTTAATTAAATAATTTACATCAATATATCAAGATTGACGTTTAACAACATTAACTATCCAAATATTAAAAATGTTAAATTTATTTTAACTAACCCTTTTGTAGATCGTTTTTAGATAGTTCATCTGTTTATTACATAATTTTTTGATTAAACAAATTATAGACTCAATCTCCACTTTATTTAAATCCAATCATTAGTAATTAATTCTTTTAATGATATTTGTAATCAATTTTTAAAATGTCATCACATCTTAGTGAAGGATTTCTCAGATTAATAGTAATAAGAATAATAAAATATTCTCTTTAATTACTTTAAAGTTGATGCTTTTATAGTAACCATTCAACTACTTTCCTATAATATATATGAGATTGACTACTTTCATCACAATATGTACTAATCTTTCTGCTCTATTGATGCTTAATGATACAAACCCTAAGCAAAAAATGCTTAAGACTCGAAAAAATCACAGGATAGAAACCCCAAGAATCGTTTGATAATTCAGTTTTGAATCCAACCCTATACAAACCTGCCAAATAGAATTTAAGTTATAATGAATGAAAGCCTGCCAAGTAGAACTAAAATCATGGGTTGATCACCACAAGTTTCCTCAATTAGATCAGATTGAGTTCTTAGGTAAAGAACTAAGAACCTCCTCACAATTAAAGAAAAACAATTTTTTATTAATCCAATTCTAAATAACAAAGTAAAGTACAACCCTTTATATAGGCTTCATAAAACCTAATGACAGAATAGAAATCCTAATGATAGAAGGAAACATATTATCCTTGTCTATTTTTACAACTACTGACACTAATCAAAAATAGGAATCTTATTACAATCTAGAGAATCAATTAGCTACTAATAAGAATCTTATTACAATCTAGTTAACTTTTTTGTTTTACTGAAATACGAAATCCTAAAAGAATAAGGAAACTAAATATATGACTTTTAATATAACTAAATTATTGGCTCAAATAAATGATGAAACAATCTTGGACATATTGAACAGTTATATGCTTCTTTGAATTATGGAAGTTCTAGACTTTTGAGACTTTAATTGATGCTAGCAATGCACTTGGCGAGCTTAAGCTTGTTGGACTTAACTCAAAGCAATGCAAAATATTAACTATTTTTTAAACTCCAATTTATTTTACTTTGTTATGCTCTTAATCTTGCTACTTAGATACAAGTGTTAGTAAATCTTCCTTCATTCTCTTGGCTCTTGATCTAGACATTGGACCTCCTATGCCTTCTAAAGGATTTCAGGAGTGCTCAACATTAAAGGCTGGTACTTGATCCCCATTATTCCCTCCCTCCTCAAAAGGATTCGTCCTTGAATCACCTGCATCACATAAAGAAAGATCAATAATATTGAAAGTAGCACTAATATTACCATAAGAACTTGGTAAAGCAATTTTATAATCATTTATGTTGATTTTCCCTAAAACTTGAAAAGGTCCATCCCTCTTGGCTACAACTTAGATTTCCTTTGTTCGAGAAATTGCCCCTTCTTAAAATGCACCTAAAACTAATCACCAAGTTTAAAAGAAACCTCAATTGGCCCGTTGTTTGTTTACCTTGCATCCTGTTTATTCCTCATCTCAATGTTAGCTCAAACTTTAGCATGCAAATCCCTAACAAACTCAATTTTCTTCTTGCCATTTAAGTTCGCATGCTTTGAAACACTTATTTTGCAGCATTTTAAAAGACCCATTGACTAATTATCTTAAACCTTTTAATTAGCCGATGATTTACTGTTTGACACATTAGCTAGCTGATGGTCTAATTGGTGCCACACTATTCATTCTATTTCATTTTTTATTTTAGGTTAAGATAGTTAAACTAAACCTTTAAGCTAGCAGAAACCCTATAAAATAATGTAACATATTGGTTTGTGCATTATATACTTACACTAGTTTACCATAGTGATATATTAGTTGATCATTGTCTTTAAAAGAAAGATACTTTATGAACCAGAAGTTTGTGTAGGACCATTGGTTGATATGTTCATCAACCAATATCAAATATTAATAGGCTAATGTCATATAAACTAGCTAATATGACTAGTTTTTGTTTATGGTGACCATTGTAGGTTATTTGGAGTTTATGAGTTATGGGAAGAATCATAGGCGTTAGAGGGAGTTTTATGAAGATTTTGAGAGAGTTTCACTATATTAATTTGTGGGTGAGCATGATATGAGCCCTTAATATACTATGTGATCAAGAAAGGAGTTCTTGATTTGTATTTGAGCGATTGAGATATTTATGATCAATTGAATCATTTAGGGTTCCTCTTCACTTACAAAAAAAGAATATTGTAAAAGGGTTCCTCTTCATCCTAAAAAATGAAGATATGTAAGGGTTCCTCTTCACTCAAAGGAAGATGCATGTACAAAAGCAGGGTCGTTCCTATAGTTTTATAGGCCCAAGGCAAAATTAAAAAAAGGGCCCCAATAAATCGACAATATACTTAAGTTTACATATTTGTATAAAACATAAATGACTCAATTTATAAGTTTACATAATCAACTAAATATTAAATGATCATAACACTAACAAATACACAGA
>JANZLC010000002.1:34074987-34088848 GCA_026413385.1 Erythroxylum gracilipes
AGTAAGTACATTGGATGACCTGCTATGAGATCATCACATGGATATCCTATTCTAATGTCAGTGATAATCTCATCATAACAATGGTGCAAGTATCCTTAGACTTGAGGTACTCAAGGATATCTTGGGTACTAATTCTGTACTTTGACTCCATTCCTTGTTGCCTTTCAGAGGTCACTCATAGGGTGGTGATTGGGTTCGGGAAGGTCCCGGAATAAAAAATTTTGTTTTCCGCACCGTGTTCATGTGATGGACACACCGGAATTTTTCTACACTTTTTAGGCAACATAATATAAACTAATTATAACACAGTTACATTAGAAAAAGAACAAAAGCACCTGTATAGAACTGGAAGAAGTATGCAGGCACAACCAAACTCCAACAACTTCACAATATATCACAAAGATATATAAATGGTATTATATTTGTGATACAGGAAAAAAAATAAATTGCAAAATTTAATATCTAATATTAAAAATAAAAAACAAAGTAAAATATATTAAAAAATCATAAACTTTACCTTTAAATTATACTCAGAACTCAGAAGATAGAATCGTAAAATTTTTTGCTGCTAATTTTTGAGTTGGAGTACATTAAATACATATATTGATGAAAATAGAGAAATTAGAAGGCAAAAATACACTTAAATATTTTAAGACTATTTATAAGCATGAGGATCACAAATTTACCTTTATATATAAAAAAAGCTATGACGTTAACTTATAACGATAAAGCCAACGTATATATAAATTAACATTAACTTATAACGTTACAATAATTAAAGCTGACGTTCTTGGGAAGGAGGAGGGCCAGGAGGCTGTTGCGTCACTTGCGTGTGTGGCTGTTGAAGTCTGTTGCTGTTGGAGTCTGTTGCTGTTGGAGTCTTGGAGAGGAGTCTTAGATCATGTCATCACTTCATAGTCTTGGAGAGGAGCTCTGTTAATTATAGAGAGGAGGCTATTGGTGGGCCCCCCTCTTATAGTACTAGTAGGCAGGGTCGGCACTGTACAAAAGGCTTCCCTTCACCTATTGAAAAAGACGATAATTAATTTCTAAGTTAATTTTAAGGAGTAGACGTAAGTTAAGTTTTTTAGTTGAATCATTATAAATTAGGTTTGGCTCTCTTTCCATAGTCTCTTTTATTATTCTTGTAATAGTTTTATATAAAATTGTCATAACCATTTATTAGACTAGGCAATTTATTTATTAGTTTACAAATAAGGTAAAAAGTAAAAACACACCATTCACCCTCCCCTCTCTTATGTACCATCTAGGAACCAACAAATATTATATTAGAGTTCTAGTTAAAGAAGAATTAGTAAACTTTTCCACTTAAAATAGAAATAGTAATTTAGAGTTCTATTTGAAATAGTATTAATAGTTAGTCTTCTAATTTAAGTAAGAATACTTGCTACACTTCTAATTAGGATGTTTATCATGTTTTTAATGTTCACCATTTATATGGAATGCTTCATATTAACAAAAATGTATTTGAATTTCCAAAATTAGTTGTGATTGCTTAAACATTATTTTTCTTTTAACTTCAAAATTTATTAAAGAATTTCTCCTTTATGAGAACTTAATTATTGGTTCTTTATGATCACCAGTTCAACTTCTTAAAATTTTGATTTATATTCAGTTTTTTTGGTACAATTTCAATTTTATTTATGAGTTTTTTATAATTTATTTCTTGATGAGTTCATATCAACAACAAACTATAATTGCTCTTATTAGTTAAATTACTTATGTTTTAAAAACATTTCATCTAGATAGCAACGTAATTCTTATAAATCTTTACTATTATTTAGCTTTGATTTTATGCTTATGAAGGTGTTCATAAAATATGAAAATGTTAGGACCAAACCTAGTTTTGCTTTGAATTTCTCTTAATTAATGTTCCAAAATGAAAAGAAGTTTATTGGGCTACTAAGCTAGGTTTTAAGGTATAATGAGAACTTGATCTTGGACGTGTAACAATTAGGACTGACAAAAGGGCTTAAGCCTAGCTCAAACTAGTCCATCCAAAAGGCAATGAGTTTGGATCAAATTAGTAAGATTTCAGGTCCAACTCAAGCTCTTTTTTTAATATAATTTTAGGTCTTGGGCTAAGTTACGCTTGGACTTTACAATTTGACCAGATTTGAAGCCCAAAATTCTTTTATATACAAAACAACATTATTTTGTTTATATAACAAAAAGATTTAATTTTTTATATTGACGAATAATTATGTCTCTATTAGTCAACTACTCTCTTTGTCTCTCATCTCTCCTTACCTTAGCTAGCTATCTATATCTCTCTATACCTATTGCATGTCGTGACGTTGCCTAGTTTTCTTGCCATCGATCTTGGTAAACTAGTTTATTACTTTGATTCATGTTTTAGGTCTTGCATGTTGATACTAATTTTGTCTTATGCCAAATCATCTTTATTTTTATTATCTATTAATATGTAATTTATGGGTATGCCTTTTATGTTTTAGGCATTTTAACCAGTGAAAACTAGTCTAAATTTTTTATGATGTTATGATTTTGAGAACTTTTTTTAACATGACTCAAAAGTCTTTTTTTACCTTACTATGACCAATACGGTTGCCTTTGGCACATAAAGTAGGTTTTTCTCATGCTAGAACTATAATAGAAACATCTTTAGTGAACATACATAAACCTTCCAATTTTTATGATTGAACAAATGCCTTGATTATAATATTTGTAGTAATTTACCATATAGGTTTAATTGACATGGTTAATTACTAACTTTTTTTTTTGGAATCTATCTCACCTATAATTGTACTTATGAACACTCTGCCTGTTGTACCTTTCATTTTCTAGTGTTGTAAGAGTTTTATCTTTTTCTTATTGCAAAACTAGCATTACTACATTAAATTTAAGGCATTCTAGTATTCAAATTAAAGTGTTTAAAAGTCAATGTCACTCTAGTATATATGTTTCTAGAAAATGATTCTAGTCTCTAGTTGTTTTGAAAGTAAGCATTATAAGCTAATTTCTATTATTGAAGCATTTATAGTAGACAAATATTGTAAACTTCCTTAACACAATTACTTTATTCTTCTATATGTGGAAGCACATTTTTAATGTTTGGATGTATATTAACTACCTAATGACTATCTTCCTTTATGATCAATCATTATGAAAGGGAACATTTTCTTATTACATTTAGGGAAGGAGTGAAAATCGTTAAAATTATAAGTTGGAAGTTTAACTAATGTTAAATTTATTATATATTACTTTTTTATACACTTAATAGTCTGCTTAGTATAAGTTAAGACATACTTGATTTATCCTTTTCATTTGTTTCTTTGATGAGTTTGAGGGGAGTAAATATTTGATATTAGAACTTTTTTCATTGTAGCATGAGTTAAATCAGCTCTCAAGTTTGTACATTCTTATAATCTTATTAGTCATTTTCTTGCAACGTTAAGAATTTTAACTAACTTTCGCAATCTTTGTTTAGGTGTTCTCTTGTCATTCAAATATTTCTCCAATCTTAAATTTTGTGAGAAAATGTGAGATTTATCAAATCTAAAACAATTCATATACATCTTTAAAGGTTGCATTTTATTGTTTATTGTGAACTATTTATTTCTCTTTAGGAAGTATAGTTTGCATTTTCATACTGGTTTGGATGATTATATCATAACCTCTTTTTTATTATATCAATTATGTTATTTTCATTCTTTAGTTTGCATGATAGCAAAAGACTAAATATAGGTTTAGAGAATATGAACTTATATTTATCTTCATTCTTTAGTTTGCATTATGTTAGTTTAAATATATTCATTTTTTATTTTGAATGATATTAGTTTAAATATTCTTTAGCTCAAATTGGTTTCATCGTTATTTTGTTTATAGTTGTTTTAAATGGATGAATTTAATCCTTTAGTAACACCAGCCAGTATAATGGAGGGTTTTAATCTAATAATTAGTTATAAACCAAGAGAAGAAACAATTAAAATTGAAGGGACCTTTTCGTTGGAGATGAAAAGTAATATTTGGAATCACTTTATAAGGACTAAATCAAGTGATAGAATTGATAAGGCATAGTGCAAGTATTGTTATAAGATTTTAGCTAAAGATTTTAAAGGTGAAATATCTCATTCAAAAAGGCATATGAATTCTTGTAATAAAAGAAAGATGGTATCAGGAAATCAGAACTTTTAACTCCTAATTTAATGAAAGGAAAAAGTAAATTGAATATCATGACTTATGATCTTAAGAAATGTAATCATTTTCTTAAGAATATGATCATAAGGAATGAATATCCACTCTCTTTTGTGGATAATCAAGACTTTAAGATGTTTTCTACCTAACTTTAGTGACCTTAAAGATGTTATCTCATAATAACATCACGAAATACATCTTCAAAATTTATAAAGAACAAAAGAATTTGACATTAAAAATGTTGTTAGTTAATCACAGATTAGTTGTCATTACATTGGACATGTGGATGGATAAAAATAAAAAGAAATGTTATATGGAAGTGACTAAGCATTAGTTTGACAATTGTTGGACTTTTAATAGTCAAATTTTGAGGTAAATAATATTCTTTAATTTTATTATCATTTGTTCTTTGATTATATCATAATTGATATTTGATTATATTTTTAAATGATAGGTTTATTTATATTGTGATGTCATATATAAGTGAGATGTTAATAAATATATTGGTCAATTTCTTGATGGATCATTACATCAACTCAAAGCTCTCAACCATAACATTGGATAACTATAGCTTGAATGATGATAAAATTAACAAAGTTAAGACAATTACAAGTAGGGGGTTTACTAATGGGTGATAACTTTTCCATATGCATTATTTTATGTATATAGCGAATTTGATAGTGAATAAGAGCTAATAAAAAAAGGGTACATGCAATCTAGAATAACATGGTGTATTAGAGTGTAACATCTAAATGGATTAAAAAATTTAAAGGAACTACGAGAGAACTACATATTCCATACACTAAGAAGTTGGTTCAGGATTGTCCAATAAGATAGAATTTCATAATGCTAGAGTTGACAATTAAGTATATTGAGGTGTTTATTAAGTAATATTGTGACAATTATTGTTGTGTTAGACTTAAGGTATGAGATAGAGGACAATCAAGTTTTTGTAGGAAGTTATATGGTGATCAAGTTAAATAACACATTAATATCATTAGACACCTTTGGTATGATATGTTTAATAACTATCAATAAAAAGGGCAAAAAATTGGATCACAATAGTTTAATATTAGCTTCATCTTTTATTGATACATCATTTTTATTGATACATCATTATCAAGCAAAGTTGGAATACTGAGGCTTCTTTTTAATGAATTTATAAAGGAAAAAGGGTTAGAATTACTCATATTATGATGGCGTTAGATAATTTATTGGAAGTATATATTGTGATTGTAGCTGAGGAATATTATAGTGGGAGTCGAATGGAGCTTGATATGTAATTATGTAAGCAATTGCAAGAGATCTATTAGTAAGTCTAGTATCTGTTGTTGTTTTTTAGTATGCTTTTAGTAACTATTAGTAGAATAATGAGCCTCATTGTAGTCGAATTTATCCTAAAATTATAAAAAGTCCTTATGTGTGCCTGAAGTTGGTTAGGTACTAAAAATATTCAATGTAAACTTTATACTTTATAGTATCTTAGTTTCTAACTTGAATAATTTTAATAATCATCTATTATGATTTCTTTTTTTTAATAGTGTGACAAGTGTAGAGAATATGAACACAGTGGAGATCATTCATCTAAATGAAGGCTTTTTTCAAAAAATACCCAATGATAAATTTATATCAATTTGTTAATTATCATACATTCATTTTATAAAATTATTGCATAATTGGATATGATTTATATATGGATTTTTTGTACGTAGATGAAGTGGTGCCAATTATTATGAACAAAATTACCAAACCATTGGCAACATACAAAAAATCATTGTTTTACATGCTTGTTAGTATCTACTTTGTCAAACTTGAATGATTATTATGTATAAAAAAAGTAATTTTAAATACAAATATTCCAAAATAAAATATTATGCATAAATTTAAATGTCAACTTTCAATCAAATGCATTGATAAACTATTATTTGACTATATTTATATACCTATATTTAACATGTTTTACTTGTTATTTAATAGTTTTATAGTATTTTTTGTACTTAAATCACTTCAAGTGTGTTTATAGGTGATTATTGCCTTTATAGACCAAAAAGCCAAGAATCAGATGCATTCATGACATGAAATAAATATTTGAAGCAACTTGAAGATACACAACCATGTACAGTGACTGTGTAAGTCTCTATAAATGTGCAAGATTTGAAGAATTATGTTCTTGGTCATGTAGAGTTACATGCTCGTGTATATTGATATACACAGCCGTGTATATTACTTGTGTAAGTCTCTGTACTTGTGTAAAATCATGAATTCAAGTATTTTTGCAGATATATAGTCACCTATACACCTGTGTATGTTGATTGTGTCATCATCACACCAGTCCAAAGTCCCGCATTGAAGCGGGGTCTTGGGAGTCTGATAGTACGCAGCCTTACCCCTACATAGTAGAGAGGCTGTTTTTAGTAGGCTCACATGTATATGTGACAGGAAAATAGTGATGCAGGTTAAAGAGTAAAAAAATATAAATATAAATATAAAGTTAGTAAATAAACTATGAAATAAGTAATAGTCAATATGCAAAAAGAATAAATAAATGATAATACTAATAGAAATAGAAAAAATAGTAATAAAAATATTTAGAATACTGATACTAATAATTAGAAGGAATTATAATTAAATAGCGGACAAGCATAATCATAAAAATATGAAGAAATTTAAGGCTTCGTCTAAGTAAGAGTTAAGACCCTTCAACATAATCATTGTATGGAACAAATTGATCCGAAGCAGGCAATAAGGGGCTATATTAAGAGTAAAGAAAGAACAGAGCACTAACAAGTTCTCACAAGTTCATATAAGAAGTAGATTTGAGAAAAGAATAACACACCATAAGAGAAAAATTGGTAATATATCTACGAACCAACTAAAACTTGACAGAAAGCTACAGAAAGCATCAAGTTATAGGAAGAAGGGATCAACAGGTAAAATAAAAACATATGGAAGTAATACAAACATGGGTTTTCAGACACTTCTTACTCAAGATGAAAGAAACCATACTAATACAACAGTCAACAAACAAATCACAGAAACTCAATACCAAACCAAGCTTTCACGATTTAGAAACCAAAGCCCAAATGGAATTAGTGGAGGAGAAGACTGAAAAACATATGGTTCATCAAGAAAATGAAATTACGCCAATGAAAATCTACAAGCTACATAAGAGGAAAAAAAGGGTTAAGAAACAAAGAGTTACATGCTTTAATCAGAGCACAAGGACCCAACAAATATATCGTCAGCAAGTAATTTAGTCACAGAAGATCCTAAAAGATCATGCGGATATGGGAAGTGGCTTGGGACTGTGGACATCTTTGAAAGGAAGAAGAGACTATAAAACGTACATAAAAAGAAGGAACTTACGAAGCTAAAACATGACCCACGTGAAACATCATAAATTAAAAAAAAGGAAGGATTTTTGAACACGCACCAAAGATACCAGCAGTGCAGTAGACAAGAGCAAAGATCATACCACCAAGGGCCTAAGCAATACCTTGGATACCCACAGTGCAACTGCGTCTCAAACCCTTAGCGTAGCATTTCCTCACAAATAGAACCACTCAAAAAAAGAATACACAGGAAATCTTCAACAGTTTCCCTTGTTTTATTTCCTACCTCTCCAAAAAGCTCACTACTTTCCCCAACATGAATAAGCATATAAAAGCAGCTCACACAGCCGAGTAGAGCTACATAAACCCAGAAAGCTCCAAACTTTCCTTTAGCAAACACACCCGTTGTAAACGTAAAATACAAACGAAAGTAAAAGAAATAAAAAGGAGAGTAGAATGAAAGGTCGACTTTTGAGTAGATCAAGAGAAAGAAAAGAGACTGAAATTTAGGGAGCGCAAGAAAAAGAGCAGATCTAAGAACTGAGAAGTCAAGTGAGTCCAAAAGAACACAAAAAATGAAAGAGAGCGAAAAACATTGACATGGAAAATGACTAACCTCATTGATCTGTAACAAAAAGAGATACCTTTGGCACGGCGTTGCTGAGTTCTTTAGCGTGAGCTGCATAGTTGCCAAGTTCTTCTAAAGAAACAAAAAAAGCTTGGCTCATCTCAATTGGCTAATCTCTGAGCGCTAGTATCTACTACTGCAATAAGATAAAGAAAAAGAGATCAAAGTATAGTAGAATTGGTCGGTGAAAATTTACAACCAAAGTTGTAAGAATAAAAAATGAAACTCAACACCAAAATCCTAGTTTTTACTATAAAAGGATGTGAATGGAGGCAAACCAAAAGAAGACGAGTTTTAAGTCATAAGAAACATAGAGAGGAGACAATTCTAATCAAAGAATAAGGAAAATACGAAGAATACATCACAAGATCCAATAGATATTAACATTCAATCTAGATTGCAAGGAGATCTATTAGAAAAAAAGGAGATTTATAATTATGATTTCTTTGTTTTCTAGTTATTATTCTACATATTTGTCTTTGGTTTTATTTTCTATGGATAGGAACTAATTTGTTTAGTGCCTAGGTCTGATGAACCTTAAGTTGTGATAACAATATGATATGATCTTTTATTTAATGCAATTATATTGATTGACTTATTGCGATTCAATTATGGGTCATATTCTTGTTCTAATATATCGAGAACATTAGTTCATGATTTGATTTTATATGATTGAGATTGTGAAATCTTTTTAAGTAAATAAATCTACCATAATTGGAAAGAATTGCATCCAAACCTATAGATAGGTCGACATAAATCCTTTGGATTGAGGTCAAACTTAATAATAAAAGTCATGAATCAATAATGCAATCTTAGGGGTTTTAACTACAAAGATTTCTATTAATCAACAGATGGATTAGTTTTTAATAATCTTAAGAAAGATATTCACATAAGATAGGAATTTTCATGATCCAATAATCAATAATTTAACTGCATGATAAAGGGATAATATTCAAAGATTTTTAGGGGGATTCATCACTTAGGTGCTATATATTTGATATCGACTTTTCCAAGTATTTTCCTCTGTCTTAAGTTCATTATTGTTCAATCTTAGCATAGTTTATTTGTTTATTTTAATTTCTAATTAAAATTTTCAATTTGATTAATTAGAGAATAGAAAAAGGATAATTACTAGTACTTATAGTCCTCACAAGATTAACTCGCACTTGCATGTGCTAGCTATAATTACGTCATGCATTTATGGTTTTAACATTGATAAATTCTTATAAGTGTATAATTAAATGAAGTTTGATTAAACTCAATTTTAAATCAAATTATTTGGACTCAATTGAGCTTTGAATTGACTAAAATATGACTTGGCTCAAGTTCAAGTTGTATGATTCAAGAATGATTGAATCTCAAATTAGGTCCATGCCAAAACAAAAATTTTGAACTGGCTCATATAATTGATAGTTCAAGCTTAACTCGATCTATTTCCATTACTGCATTATTCAAGTTTGATCGAATCTCGAGTCAAGTCTATGCCGAAATAAAAAATCTTAAATGGGCTAAGATTATAGGCAACTTGAACCCAACCCAATATGTTTCCATCCTGAACAACAATCAAAACTTAAACTCTTATTCATTTCTAAATCAAACTATAGATGGTTTACAATATAATGGTTGCTAGTCTATCTATTCTTATCCCAAAATCTCCTTCCCCTCATGCGTTGTCAAGTTACAAATTTCTAAGGCTAAGAGTCTTCTTGTAAAGTAAAAAGTTTATAAGTAAATTATCCTTAATACCATGGTTCCTAAAAAATTAATTATTACTTTCTTTAATAATTCCCATCATATTTACTATTATCAAACATATTAGGTGAAATGTTAGCATATCGTTGGCTTCTAGTTACCAAATCTTCTATAACAGATTTATTTGTTCTTTTCTATATACAATTATAATATATTTTCTTAATAGATTTAATTTTTGTTGAGAAGTTCTTTTTCATAATAAATTTGTAATTCTCATGACTATTGTTGTATTCATAATCTCGAATTTCCTTGTTTCCTTATCTTAATTTATTTTTATGACATTGATCCCTGTTAAGTTATGTAATTTTAAGTTGTACCCTCTTTTGGTTTATATCCTACAACTAATCGATTGATTGTAGTTTTAGTGATATAATTATTTAAAAGAATTCTTTATCTTATACATATTCAAATGTATATGATAAATTATATGAAATACATATACATTACAAGTAAAATTATGATGAAATCATAATTATGAGATTCATATTGCATTTATGTATTATCCCTAAATTGTTATATTGAGATTGAACATCAATAAAGTATAAAAAAGACTAGCACAAGTTATACTTCTTCCTATGAAAGAAGTAGTTGATCTCTTAAACTAAAATATGGAGATACTTAAACAAATGTATGTATATTTGTTAGAGAACACGTTCACTGAATAGGACCGATATGAGAATTTCATTTAGAACATTACTTGTATATTTATAAAAATTCTCATTGTGATGATTGTATAAGGGATCTATGATTTGATATCTCCAAAGTATCATAGATAGAGATTACTATATTTTGATACTATCTATGACATATCCTAATTAAGGACAACTCAATCAATAGCCAAATAATATAACATCAATGATAAAGAAATAGTTAAGTGATCAATATATGATTCGCAACTATAAAGTGATTAGGAATAATGTTATATTATTCTCGATTAGTATTAATTTAAATTTTTTTTGGCTAAGGTGAAATGATATTTTAGAAATAGTTTTCAAATATCACTAATTAAATCAATTACTAATGATAGAGATCTAACATGATTATATGCAAATATAGTTGACATTAATCCTTTGCTTTATGTATAATCAAAACATTATATGTTAAAATAATTGAATTAGATAGAGAAATTATGCACAAAAAAGTTAGTCAAAACTACTTTAACAATCATAATATTTAGGTGATTATAATGTATTACTAGTCCCTAATCTTAACCTATGGATAAGAATTATTTAATTATATAATTAGAGATAAATTAAAGGAGTTTAATTTATCTAATCCTAAATATGATTTATGGTTTTAATTTTTATCTATTGTTAATATATTTGAAAACCTAATAGGTCACACATAAAGAATAATTGAAGAGAGAGAGTAATTTAATAAAGTTAAATTTGAATATCTAGTTTGAGAAATTTTAGGGTTAAATATGAAATATTTAATAAATAAGGACCAATGTGAGATATTGAATCTTATTTGGTCCAATTGGTATTTAATTATAATTAATTATATCTCATTAAAGTTTAATTAAAACAAGAATTTTATTTCATTAAAATTTTTAAAAGGTCTAAATCTTATTATAAATAAGCTAAAACTCTAGAGAAGTTAACACTTGTAGAGTTCTTTCAATACGTTCATGCAGATACCATTAAAAGTCAGACATATGTGTTACTACGATAGTTATGATAAACTAGTTTTAAGAATGATTCGAGATAAACTTCAAGAAAATGATCAAGCTATAAAATAAGGTTCGAATTTATGATTCATGTTTTATTATATTCATGCATTAATCATATTATAAAATTTAAAGTGATCTTGGCTTTTAGAAAGTTAAGAATTTTTTTAATACTTATTGCATTTTGCATGAATCATATATCGTCCCGATTTTCCAATACTTATTTTAGAGTATATCATATTATTCTAAGTTATACCTTGTAAGGTAAAACTTTTATATATTAATAACATTATAATATTAAAAATATTAAATAGTTGATAACTGAGAAAATAAACCCCTTACAAGAAATACCAAATATCTCAAGGCATGCCTTGCAAATAACCTATTTTGAGTGATCTCTTAGTATTGCCTTAGTAGGATCTTTTGGTCTTAATTTTTTCTAATGTACAAGATCCTTTCGGGGACGCAAGTGCAGAGCAAATTCATATCTACCTAAAGAGTAAAATTATGGACAACTCAAGCTTTTAGGAAGGAAGGATGTTTTACGAGAAAGTCATGGATAGATACTAATGTTATTTCTTTTCTCTATTGCCTCAATTGAAGGAAATTGTATGTTTATATAGGCACAAAAGGTTATAAACAAACAACATACAATAATTTAACCACATAAAATCTTTGGTTCCAACTTTATTTCATGAAATTTCATCTATACATTTATGTCGGGTCCACATAAATGTGTAGATAAAATTTAATAAAATATGACAAGAATATCATAACCAGAATAAAAGATCTGATCCCTAATTTAACAAGGTGGATCATTGTCACGTGGTCAGACTCCGCGGACATGATCTATTAGTCTTATCTTTGTTAGTATCAGAGTTAGATTATTCGGTATATTGGTTGGAAACCTATCACTTGCTAGAGTGTTATCCATTCACAATTCATTTGATAAACTAAGTGTTAGTTATATTTCATTAATTTAAAAATGAATATAAAATTAATCTAATAAATAATATACACTCAAATAATAAACAGTAAATTTGTTAATATTAAATTAATATTTAATTAATTAGATTCATTATAACCAATATATAAATAAATCACAAAATTTTTAATAATATTTCAATAATTGAATATTTAAAATTTTAATTAAAATTAAGAAATTAGAGATGAAATTGAATTAAATTTAAATTAAAGTATAATAAGGTTTTTTCTTTGAATAAAATCAGTATAATAAGGTTTTATGTAATAGTTTTTCATTTTTATCGCTGACATAGCACTTCAAGTCAACGGGCACTGTGGAAGCCAACAAATTTCTGAACAGTTAGTCTAGGGTAGAGTTTTACACTTACAAAGCACTTATCTTTGGTTTATGTTTTGAGCGCGCAATTGTGTCTTTGACGTTGAGCACAGGAAGGGAACTTGGCCTCTTTGGTATGCTTCATCTTCAATGTGTATTCCTTTTTTATATTCTATTACCGTACGTAGCTCTTTGAATTGGGTTTAAAGTTTTGTCGTTCATTGAGGTTTCCTTTTCTCGTTTCATGCCATTTTGGAGCCTTTAATAGGCCAGTTCTTTTAGGTTCTTCTGTTGGTGCTTGTTTGTTTAGTTTGAGGTTTGCTGAAGTGATGTTATCCTTCAGTTTTATGTTTTGTCATATTGTGGTTGAAGCTCATTTTGGTTGTCATTTGCAGTAACTTGTGAAAATTAAGGTTGCAGAAAATGGCTGGAGGTGAGTATCTGGGCTTCTGCCCGACCTGTGGATTGGAAAAATGCGAGCTTTATTTGTTGGGTACATTTTTAATGATCTGTATTTTGAAATGTTAGGTGGGAAAAAGAAGGAGGTGAAGAAAGAGACTGGTCTAGGACTTTCCTTCAAAAAAGAAGACAACTTTGGTGAATGGTACTCCGAGGTACGTGCTACTGATGTTTTGAATTACGTCATCTTTACAGTCATTTCATCCTTCTTTGGGTTGTTTTAAAGTCTTGGTTATTCTTCTAGCTTAATATTGGGATGTTAATGGGACATCCTGGCATTGGAAGGGGGTCGATCGAAATGAGATCTTGTTTTCTGCCCTCCCTTTTCCATGTGAGATAGGTTACAATCAAAGAATGGGACTGATTTCACCGGTTACTTGCTATTAGTGTGTGCTAATAGGAGATTTTCTGTGAGATTGTGCTAAGCACGATCTTACAGACCTCTATATGAAAACTTTGGTCCCACTACTTGTACTATCCTGAAAAGAGAAGTGATGTATTTATTGACGTTTTGCAATATTTAGGTGCCAATTTGTTTTTCACTG
>JANZLC010000002.1:34098068-34108333 GCA_026413385.1 Erythroxylum gracilipes
TCTAGTGTGTGACAAATATATTAATCTCCCAACCAGTTGCTGGTATCTCTCCTTATTAATAATATTTTCAGGTTGAATTGGTATAAGATTTACACCAGTTTCAAAATGAGTATCAGCTGCCTTGCATCCTAGTAATCTGGTCTCATTCAATAGGTCCAGAATATATTTCCTTTGATTCACAAATATTCCATCCTTTGATCTAGCAAACTCCATTCCAAGGAAGTATTTGAGGGGTCCAAGGTCTTTAATTTCAAATTCTTTGGCTAATCCCTTCTTCAACTCTACTATTTTGGATACATCATCTCCTATTATGATGATGTCTTCTACGTAAACAATAAGAATAGATATCATACCTGTCTTGAACAGCTTGTAGAACAAGGTATGATCAGCTTGACTTTGACAATAGCCGTAGCTCTTCACAGCCCTTCCAAATCTATCAAACCATGCTCTAGGGGACTGTGTTAGGCCATATAATGACTTCTTTAGCTTGCACACCTTATTTCTCCCATAGGTATCCTTAAATCCTGGAGGTAGGCTCATAAAGACTTTTCTTCTAAGTCTCCATTATTCTCAATATCTTCCTAGGTCAATACATAGGTACAAATATATATAGAAATAAAGAGGGCTGTTTTAGGAAACTAAAATCTGTACATAGTATCCTAATATCTGCACATAATATCTTGACTGATCTAATTTGCTAACTTTTAGGAGTCAATAATATTTTCCAACAGACAATCCTGTGGTGTAGTTGGTGAATAATAGGCCATCTTTATTTGACACATTTAGTGTATTGCTAGGCATTTATCCCCAACACAGGCCGTGGAATACAAGGTGCAACTTCTCATTGTCTGGGGCAGAATTTTGCGAAAATGTTTGAGATAAACTTTGAAAATGAGAAGGGAGAAAAATGCATGGTCTGGCAGAACTCTTGGGCGTATAGCACAAGAACAGTAAGTTCATTTCTTTTGACTCAGGGTTGTAAGTGCCATGTGATGACCTGTTAATTCTGAAATATTATTATACTTGCAAAAACTTTCCATTGCAACACTGTTTACATCTGTATTATTTCTTTGTTCTTGAAGATTGGAGTAATGGTGATGGTTCATGGAGATGATAAGGGGTTGGTGCTGCCGCCTAAAATAGCTTCTGTACAAGTCATTGTGGTTCCTGTTCCTTACAAAGATGCCGATACTCGAGGAATCTTTGATGCCTGTGCTGATTCTGTTGATGCACTGTCCAAGGCTGGTATTCGTGCCGAGGCTGACTTCAGGGAAAACTATTCACCTGGTTGGAAGTATTCTCATTGGGAGATGAAAGGTGTTCCCTTAAGGATTGAAATAGGGCCAAAAGACTTGGCAAATAATCAGGTGAAGAACCCCTTATTTGCTTGTTCACAGTATTTTGGTTGCTAATTTTATGATGGAATCTGCTAAAATTGGTTCTGATGAATTTTCTACTCAATCCTTGAATTGGTTTCTGCATCTTGGGGATGAGGGTATTATGGAGTACTAAGAGTGTGTACGTGAGTCAGACAGCATAATTACATTCTTATAAAAGAGGATTTCCACTTCATCTAATTAAATTGCCTACATCTGAAACCAAACAAACAAAAGAACAAACATACTGAACCATTGACAAAAAGAACAAACATATTGAACCATTGACTTACAGTATTACCTGTACCGATCTCTTAGTTCTTTTCAGTGGACCAATTACCTTTAGGATGTTGTCACACTTGTTTTCTTTTAGGTAGCTAAAGAATGGCTTGATGCCATGTATACTTTCTTTTTTACAGGTACGTGTTGTTCGTCGTGATAATGGAGCAAAAGTGGATATAAGTAGGGCTAATTTGGTTGAGCAACTAAAGAATATGCTGGATAATGTGCAACAAAGTCTATTTAATACTGCTAAACAAAAGCGAGATGCTTGCATTCAAGTGGTGGAAACGTGGGATGAATTTAGGGAAGCTCTTAGCCAAAAGAAAATGATCTTAGCTCCTTGGTGTGATGAAGAGGTAAGATAAGCATTTTATTTCGAATATTGCTAAGCTGTTGACCCTTCTGCTGCTACAATGCTATGTTTATTGATTCTTTTGATTTGCTTACTTAAAAGTCCTTTTTGATATTGTTTTGATAATTGGTTGTCTGTTATTTTAACGTCGTGGAGGGAATACCACATCGGAAGTGTAGTTTGAATTTATTTTCTACCTCGCTGTTATAGATTCTGACCCTATGAATGCCACTTGATACATGGCTTAACACCATTTATAATTGATCTTCTGTATGTCCAAATAATCAAATAAATCTTATCGTGCTAACAGAACTCCTGTGTCATGTTGCAGGATGTGGAAAAGGATGTGAAGGAACGGACAAAAGGTGAAATGGGTGCAGCCAAGTCCCTTTGCAGCCCATTTGATCAGCCAGAACTCCCAGAAGGTATGTGAAGCTCAATTTCATAATGGTAGTGGTGATTGCTGAAAGTTCAGTCTCATTGTTCCTTCAGTTTGCCCCTTATTACCTGTAATTTAACATGTTGGCCAGGGTTTTGACCTGGCTTTTGTAGCTCTTTGGATATTTGCATTGTTGATAAAAGAGTTAGCTTGGAGATCTGTAGATTCCAACAGGAGTGGCTGCGAATTTCATAAAGCGATTATAACTTATTTGTGTTGCTTGTTTCTATCCTGCCTTTGTCATTGTATTCAACTAGAGGTGGATACATCTAAAGTAGAGGCTAACAGTAACATGTGGACGTCATTAATCAAAACATTTGCCGTGTTAAATCATTTCAGGTACAAAATGTTTTGTGTCGGGAAAGCCTGCAAAAAGATGGACATACTGGGGAAGGAGCTATTAGAAGGTGAATTTAGAATCCCTTCCTTGTATTGTGCATGCATATGTTATTGCACCAACTTTACTTTTTGTTAGATTTTTCTTGTTTTCCCAGTTATATCATGAAACATTTTTCACTGGAACCCATGTCATGTTTTCATTTGTTCTCGGCAGTTGTTTCAGGTTGTTGGATGAGAAATAGTTTGTTTCCCTTTAGTTTTGATGTAACCTTTAAAATTTTATAGGCTGAATCTACACTGGAAATAATATAGATGCCTCTGAGGCATGTGGATTCACCTGTACTTTTTCGACCTTTCAGCGTTTGCAGGTATTCACCAGATTCCTGGAATAAATTTATGTTCTGAAAATTTATAATTCTTGAGCCTGGGACAAGTAGGACTTGCACTGATCAAAAGTGCTAAAAACGAACTCGAGCAATGTATCACTTCCAGTTGGTTTTCTTCGGTTTCTCTTCTGCCGTGATCAAGGACCTTTCAGCAGAATACTCTTTCTACGATTGGTGCCAACCCCAAATTAACATTTATGAATTTTCGAAATCTCCAGCAAGTCTTCCAAAGAAATCTTAAAGTATATAGAGATTATAATACAGTACTGCAAATCAAGAACTGCAATTAGAGGAAAAAGTAAATAACTTTATTTTCTAGCTTGTAATTGAACAAGCTTTGTTCAACACAGCGAAGGAAAAATCAACAAAGTAAAATGGAAATGAAGGGTTATAGAAGATGGAGAGACAAAAGAAACCAGAAGACCAAGAACACAACATTGTATTACAGGCCCAAATGTGCGGGCGGATAACGATTGCTAATGAAAATGCTTGACAGCGTTTCTCATATCTTCAAAACCATTACATGCCTCGAAAAACTTACTTAGCCTCCACAATTCCCTATCTTCAACATCGTCAATGAAAGGTTTTACTGGAATTGCATTTTCCGGTTGAAAAAGATAGCAATGCGGGTTATCATCGACAATCACCACCTTATGTAAGTCCCTCCCTATCTCAGACAAGTCCTTCACAAACCTACCATCAACTACTTTACAGGAATCTCTGTAAAGCCTATGTGATATTAGCCCCTTCAAGTCAAGCCTGTCGAGGACCAATGATGCATATTCCTTTAAACCTGCGGTGAAAACCACCACCTCGTACTTTGCCGCCAAAGCCTCCAAGAAAGTGTCCACTCCTGGTCGCTTCAACACGTAAAAGTTCATGAACTCTCCATCAATCTTAGGCCTGACAACGAAATCGAACTTTTGGGGAGGAGGGTCTGCTTTGGAATGAACTAAGGTCTCATCAAGATCAAGAAACACGGTCCTCTTATTCGACGATATCAAAGGCGGCAACTTTTCGTTGAAGAACAACACTCTGCAAACGTTATCATCCCTTCCGAATCCTTCTTTTAGTGATGTTTCTTCTGGATCACTCGAAAGTTTCGATCTTTTCTTCAAGACCTCATATCCTTTGTACCGGCTATTGGGTGTACCTATACGAGCCAACTTCGAGAAGAGCTTGGCGAGGCGTTTCTTACATGAAATAATCGTTTTGTTGATGGAGGAGATTATGGTTGAGGAAGCACCCGACACTTTCGACGGAGACTTCTTCCGGTGGCGGCGTTGGTGGCCCCGCCGGTCCTTTGTGCACCTCGTCGGCGTCTTCTTGGCGCTTCTACACACCATTTCCGGAGATCAAAATTAGACAGAGAGAGAGTGAATTGAGGTACGTTGGGAGACAAAATCAAAGATGTGGGTTTGGTGAGAATTTAAATTTTGGTACGGTGTAACGGTAAGTAGACAGGTTCGGAGACCGAAGCAAAAGAAATTTAAAGGAATATTACATTTTTAATTAAATTTTAAAAATAACTTTATTTATTTATAGGTCCACCCTAGAAAATTTGGAGACACAATGGACCGTTGAATAAGTATGGGACAGACATTAGATTTGGACTGCCCTCTCATTTCCAGGCTAGCTTCATTAATATTTGAAAACAATTGGCACATTCATATTTATGACAATGTCTAAAAAATATAGAAAATGGATCTAGCGGTGTCGGTCTTGAGCAAGGGCAAGTAGGATACTTATCTAAGGCCTAGAGTTATAAAGGGCGCATGAGTTAAAAATTAAAATTTTATTTATTAAAAGAGTTGAAAATTTGAAAGTTAATAAATATATTCATTAAAAGGTGTAGAAACTAAAAAGTGAATAAATCTACTTCAAGATATTTATATATACCAAAAGGTTTCTTGACTTAAAAGAAAAAAAATGTGATTAAATTTCTTGTCCTGAATTTGAAGTTTTATTGAAAAGGGTTAAAGGGGAGTGCGGTTCTAACTATCAATAAGAAAAGAGCATGTTCTTTTTATATTTTTTTTATTTGCATCTCAATTTGTTAGAGGTATGTGCTAACATCTTTATTAACAACGATATTTTTCATTAATATAATTAGACCTAAAAAAGGGTTGTATGAAGTTGATAATTTTTGGAAAGTAAAAATTTTAATACTTTTAAATGAGTAAGATAAGATCTCGTAAAGGACGCTTGTTAACAAAACTAAGTTGTAGTGGGATGCACTAGTAATTATATTAGAATGGATGGACATTTATATAAATTGATTAACCGATTTACATGGATGTTATAAGACATATTATACTAATTCAATCCAATCTATACAAGGTTAGTCATCTCATTATTATCTGATTTGAATCTTTATGTTTTATTCTTCATATCTTTTTTTTATATTTGTAATAAGTTTCTTAATTAAATTTTTTTCAACTAATTCTTGTTAGTATTTTTTTTAACATAAATCATACCATAATTTGAATCAAAATTTATCCTGATAATTTATCTTCTTCCATCTCGTATATATCACCATAAAATACTCTTTGTTTTTTTAAAATTTTTATTTAAGGTGTTAAAAATTTCTCTTTATATAGGATATTGTTTTTACTCTTTGTTTTCATCTAGATCTTGTAATGATGCTAAGTCAAAGAGTGAAGCGGAAAGTTTTGGTTAATGTACTTGAGAGTTTTGAGTTTTTACTTGGTATGATATTTTATTCGTTATTGACATAGTGAGTAAAAATTTGTAATCTAAATCTACATCCACTCATACTACTATAGAGCAATTAGAAGGTGTGACAGTATTTTTTGAAAAATATAGAAACTAAGGGTTTATCTTTATAATGAATATTGTCAAAAGTCTTAAATATAAGATGAATGTAGAGTCTACATTTTCAACTAGAGATTGTATTATTAGGAAAAGACAATTTAATGAAAATGATAATTATGAAGAAATACAATCAGTTGAGAATTCCTTTAGAGTTAATTACTTCTAGTTGTTATGTATACAATTGCTTCATTGAAGAATAGATTTAAACAATTAATGATATTTGAAGATATTTTTTGGATTCTTATTTTATTCAAAAAAGTTTAAGTCATTTGATGACAATGAATTAAAAGAATGTTGCATTAATTTTACAGCTTTTTCTCATAATAATGTGTCCGATGTGGATTTAGATGATTTTTTTAATTAAAAGTGTTACAAATGACTTTGCCAAATGAATTAATGTCATTAGTTGAAATCCTTGAATTTGTTAAAGCTACAAATTGTTATCCAAATATTTTAATTACTTATCGAATTCTATTGATTGTACCTGTGATTGTAGCAACAACTGAGAGATGTTTTTCAAAGTTAAAATTATTGAAAACTTACTTAAATTTATCAATGTCACAAAAAAGGTTGAATGGTTTAGCTATTTTTATATATCACGAAGAATATATTAGACAATATTGATCTGAAACTATTATTAATGATTTTGTATTTAGAAATGTGTGGAGAAATTATTTTTCATAATCATTTATGTACTTGTTAGTGCAATTCTCTTGGTGCTTTGAAATCTGATATTGTTGTTAGGTTGTTGTTACTGCTATTTTGTTATTACTGTTACCATTTTCAGTCATTTTATTGTTGTTGATATTTGTAAGATGTTATTAGCTATTGTTATGATCATTTAGCATTTTATTGAGCACGTCGACTTATAACTTGGGTCACTTATGTATGAATATTAAATTTTAGTAATAAAAATATGCTTTTAAAGTTTATATATCTGTATATTGTAGATTTATTGGGGCCATTATTTTACTTTATCAAGGGCTTATAAAAAGTTAAGAACGACCTTGGTTTGGTGATATTAATACAAATATCATTAAGATGATAATAGGGGTTGTTTGGTATCAAATTTATTCCAAAAATAGGTTAAGACATAAAGAGATTATTTGGCAAATTGGTAATAAGTACTAACTACATCTAATTTATGGATGTTTCTAAGGTTTTAATGCAATCCCATGTATATGCATGAGTTAAAAAGCATAACATGTTTTAATCCTTTGAATAATATGACATATAAATTATACAAATTTAATAAATGCTTATTTATATGTGTGGGCCTATACTAATTTTTTAAAGAAGAATAAAATATATTAATGCACAAACATAAATACAGAAGCAAAACAACAAACCAATGCAAGTCTACTTCCCAGACTGGAGAAAGTAAATATAATGCTAAGTTAAAGAAATCCACTTCCCAGGCTTAAGGAATAAATCTACTAAGCTAGAGCGAGTAGAGACAGATCTAAACTAGAGGAACCAACAATACAACAAGCCAAAAACTATGTGTATCAGGGGGCACTTTCAGGTGCTATAACTTGAAAAATACTATAATACTTGTGGGTTGTACACCCTCCATATGAAGCAAGTTCATTGCTCATATATTTTAAAATTGTCTTAAATGTGATCAGGTCTCTTGTCCACATAAATATGTTCAAGTTAAAAGTCTAAATGCTCCTTTGTTAGTTTTGGAAAATTCTTTTGTTTCTTTTTAAATGGCAGATATACCACAACTTAGCATCAATTTAAAAGTGGTTAAGTCACCTTTGTGAACATACCTAACTTATTTAGCCCAATTTGTGAATTAGTGTCACGTATGGCCAAAACATTGAATTCTCACATAACCCATGCATGATTTCAGAAACTTTTGAGTGAAATGGCATTTCTACAGAAGATGCTGATGATTATCAAGGGCTTGGTGGCATATTTTACATGTTAGGTTGTTCTAAGTCAATATCTTTTAACTTATCTATGGTTTGCAATATGTTTTTAATTGTTATCCATAATACGAAGGAAGTTTTGGGTGAATTATTATTAAACCACATAATTTTATTTTAGGATACTCTCTCAACTAGACGTTTAAATAATCTAATACATGATTTATTTGTAAAGTGACTAGATCTATTCCCCATTCACAATACCCTGCCTTCCTGGTCTAGTATTAGTTTATAGTCGGAGATTGAATTATTATCAAATTGAAGCCTCTGTACATACGATGCCAATCTCCCTCTCTTATGATTTCTTCATCCTTAGCTGACCATAGAATGAGAAGTTCAAGATTTTCCATACCCTGTAGCTTGTAAAGAGGCACAATGTTTATTCCAGTTGTGAAACCAAAACTTTGTTCTCCTCCCATTCCTGATCTTAACTTTGATTTTTTGAATCATTGTGTTTGTCAATTTTAAAATATGATTTAGTGTCTATGAATAAATTGGTTTCTCCTTAATGATCCACAAACTATAATCCTTAATTTATAGGATCCCTATTTGACACATATAGATTTAAAATCTTCAAGCAACTTCCAAATTCTTTTAACTACAAGCATCTTATTGGTTATTCTAATAGATTTAACTCCCAATCCTCCTTCCTTCTTGAATGAGCAAACTTCTTTCTAACTAACTTTGTCTTTGTTTGTATCACTAGCATGGTCTGACCATAAAAAATTTCTCAATAATCTATCTACCTCTTTAATCAAATTTAATGTCAGGTACAAATGGGAGTTCTAGTGAATGTGTGAGTGCTTCAATATTATAGAAATAAGTTGAAGTCTACCTGCATATAAGAGGAAGTAGCCTATTCTTGTCTAATTTGATTCAATGGGAGGAAATATATCTCTAAAGGTGAGTCTTTAGTTAGAAATTGGAATGCTTAGGTATTTAAAAGGAAGATCTTCTAAGCTAAGGTGTGATATCCTCATCAGAACATTTTCTTAAAGGATTGAACATATCTTTGAAAGGAAGATCTTTTAAGCACTTCTAAACAACTTTTGATTTTGTTTATAAAATGGCTCAATAATTGAATGAAGGATTGAAGTAAATCCAAGAATGGTTAGACTAAGTTTAGATTAACACCATTAGAGATGTCAAAAAGGGCTCGGCCTGGTCGAATTTTGGACTGGGTTGATCGGACCATGGGCCGAGGTTGAGCCAACCATTGTTGGCCCGACCGTTACTTCCAAAACAACGTCATTTTGTTAAAAACGACGTTATTTTTGGAGTTTTTCTTTATAAGAAATGGCGGACCGGGTTGGCTTGTCCCGCTTGTGGCCCGTCGGGCCATATGTAGGGCAATGGGTCAGTCAGCCAGGGCCACCGGTCGACCCATCTCGGCTCGCTGGGCCCGGCTCAACCCATTGACATCTCTAAATACCATACATTATTAATAGACCATCTATAAATATATGGTGAAATAACTCTTGCCTTTTACATTTTTTATGGAAAACAAAGCTCTCACTACTCTTAATGCTCTAATATATCATTCTTGATAAAACCTCAATGCTCAAAGTGAAGAACTAAGGGAAATTAAATTCCCTTTATTTATGCCTTTAACACCTTGAAAGGAACTAGTTGGTTCTGCATTCACTAATATAAAGAAGGAAGTTGCTGAAATACATTGATCGTCCATAATATAAACACACTTAGGAAGCTAAACACATATAGTGTATCAATTACAAACCTCCATTTGATCAAGCTAAAGGTTTTTTGAAATTAATTTATTAATTTCAAAGCACAACTCCTTCATAATTTTTGCTTTTATAACCTTTAAAGAGTCACTTATACTTCTTCCCTTAATAAAAGCTCCTTGATTTAGATTAATGATTGGTCTGAGAGCTTGCTTCAATCTTATTACTATCAGTTTGAATATAATCTTGTGTAGAACATTCTAATAAGATATTAGCCTAAATTCATTTAATGATCTCATATTTAGTGTCTTTGGGATAAGATAAAGGTGAGTTTTGTTCCATTCTTTGAGCCTTTTCCTGTTGTGGGTCTAGCCATATGATATGGATGTTTATTTGTTTAATTTCACTAAATCTGGGCTCTAAAAGTATTAACAATCTTCATAGATTAAAAGGAATGAAGTTATGGGTGACCATGTGAGGTATAAAATCTTATCCTTTTAAGATTTAAAGATAAGTTTGAGAGACATAAGTTGCATAGGATATAGAAACACATAATGATATAAAAGTTTTAAAGACCAAATAGTTTTCATCAACTATAATTTTATTAAAGTTTGATTTCTAGAATTTATTTTGGAGT
>JANZLC010000002.1:34116648-34130591 GCA_026413385.1 Erythroxylum gracilipes
GCTGGTGTGGGGGTGGGGGGACGGGGCGGGGCCAGCTTTGGGTGTGTTTTAATGTTACCAAAACGATGTCGTTTGGTAATGTCATTTTCTTTAAGTTAATAATGTTCAACTGCAAGCAGACGATGATGTATAGGTTGGAAATTTACCGACAGAATTTTTAGTCGCTAATATTCCGTCGGAAAAGTCAAAACTTCAGTATTTCGCCATCAATTCCCGCCTTAATTGCCAACGGTCTTGTTCCGTTGCTAAATTATATTTTTCCGTCAACTTTTCTTACGGATAAATAAAAACTGTCAGTAATTTACAACAATTTCTTTTTTGTTATTTTTCCATCACCAATTTCTTTTTTCCTTGTTGTGTGTCTTAATAACTAAAAGAAATTACACATGTTAAACAAATCCAAGAAATTAGATAAATCAATCCAAAAAATTCAATATTCAAAAGATAACTCGGATACGATACCCTTAATTTTTTTTTCTGAATATTAAATTGATAAATTCATGATCTAGTCCAATTCATACTTTAACAATATATGTTTTATCATTTTCTTCAATTTTACATTAAAGAATTGGATTAACATAATGCAATTTTGGTTTGATACTACAACAAATACTCATCCCAAGTCAACTTCAAAGGACATATTGGTATGACTCTTAAATTAGAGTCATTTATAAAGAAAAGTTGATTTCATCATTATCAACACTTAGCTGAAATCTCGTTGAGTTGCGGGGTCTGAAGAGGTTCGATAGTACGTAGCCTTACCTATCTAGTAGAAGTTGTTTCCGATAGACTCATATGCAATGTGGCATGACGATATTACAAAATTGTGAATGAATGTGCAAACATATTCAATATTAAAAAAAGGCACATACAAAATATGTCAAAGATTGACAATAAAAGATAAGATAGAAATACATACTAGGAAAGACTTGGACAAGAGTACCTTCACCTAAGGTTGCTATTACCTTAATTACGTTATTTAGGAAACTAATTAACTAACTTAAACTAACTATGCGAGAAATACTATGTAGTAAAATGCAAAGGACAAGGATTAATATAACCTAATAGAACGCGAATGCCCTCTTTATGAGAGCTCCTTTACTCGTATCTTAGTATGCCAAAATTTTCTATTACGAGCTAAGTTTTTGGTAAGATCCAACCTAGTCATATCATTCTTGATAGAGAAGAGATGATTTGCAACCTAATATTTGAGTTTGGTGAGATATTTATATTCCCTTATGTACACATAGTTGTTCTTCCGAAAATGAAGAAAATAACAAATTTCACAAAATATTAGAATGAGTTTCATACAACAATATTTGTGTCAAAGTATGATTGTAATCAAAATAAGATTTTCAAAATTAAAGATGAGGTTATAGATAATAAATATATATAATTGATTTGAGCAAGATGGTTAAGTGTGTATTTACAAATGATAAATAAAATATAAATCTATAGTTAGAATGGAAATTTAATCCAATAATATGTTCAATGTACTAATGGTAATTACATGATTTTCAAGAAAAATGTTTGGTGTGGATTGTGGAGGGATGTATGAAAAAAGACTTAATACAAATCTTCCATCAAAAACACCAAAAGATTATAGTTGAAAAATAATTCATATCCTAATGCCTTAGTTTTTAGGTTCAAATATATATAACTTTATATATAATTTATTCTTCTCATAAAAAAAATAAAATTTTACATGGCCTTATAATGGATTTTTGAAGCTAATATTTGAGTAAAAATATGTTGAGAATTTAAATAATAAGTTCAAATTAAATATGTGCGTACAAAAATAGTTGTAAATGGCTTGAACAAGATGTTTATGTAAAGTGTAGCCATAAATGGTGTCATGTGAGTTTATAGTCATACTAAGACTTGGTTAAGTTAAATGTTTGAATTGTCAATGATATTTGAATAGTTTGAAAAAGATACTAAAAAAAAAGGAAAGAATATACAATGTGAAAGGAAGTTGTTAAAAAAGCTTATTACATTTCCTAGAACAAAAATGAATAAATGATTATAGTGGTTTAAGTGCATAGAAACAGGATTCATAACTTAATGTTTTAACATTTTTGAATGACCAAGACTTCCTATGTATATAAATCATTCCTCCCCATGATATAAAAGATAATAAAATTTTACATGCTAACAATGTTGACTTCATAAATCTACATCGAAGTAAAGTATGATTGTAATTCGAATAAGACGTTCTAATATAAGATATGCTTACAAATAGTAAGCATAATTAATTAATTTTAAGCAAGATACTTGAGTAAAATCTTCTCACAATGGTAAATAAGGTTTGAGATTATAGTCGAACTAAACATTTAGTCATGTGAGATTTTAATTTTTCTAAATAGTGTTTGCATGGCGTTAGAAATATTTAAAGAAAAGTAAAATGTCTACTATAAAAGAAAACTATTACAGAAAGCTTGACACATGTCTCGTATCAAGAATAGGTAAAGGACTATAGTGATTTATATATCAAAAAAATTCAACTTATTCCTTAAAATTCTAAGTTGAAATGTAAATCCCTTATATTTAAACCATTCTTTTCCAAATATGAAGAAAAAAATTTACACATTATAATGATGATAATAAGAATGTTTGACATAAAGTTATAAGGGCACGTTGGACCAAATAATGTTCTAGCTTATAATTAATGATAAAAATATCTTATCACTAATATTTTTGTCTTTAGTAATATTAATAAGTCAATATATGAAAGAACAAGTTTAATAGAAGGGTAAAATGAAGACAGCCAATTGAACTAATTAATCAATCAGAAAATAGAGAAATAAGCAAAGTGGAGCACATATATAATTCAAGTGTAAAACCAAAAAAAAAGAAGAAATCATACATATCAAGATTTAAGCAAATTATTATAATTCTTATTGTAACTCTATCTTGGTCTTGTTAATGAATTAAAGTCTCATTCATTGCATAATTATTTATACTTACAAAATATTATATTTACTTTGTCATAATCAAGAGAAATTTTAGAAAGATTTAAATAAAATTTCTTGATACGTTAAAATAGTTAAAGAAACCTTCAAAAAGTTTTAGATTGATATTTTTATCAAATGAATGTGTTTTGACCTTTAAAAAATTTGAAAAGTTTTAAAAAAGTTCTAGAAAGTCTGGTTGATCAAAGTGACGATTTAAGTGACTAATGTTAGGGTTTCGATAGAATTGTTGACCAATGCAACTGTGTGGTCAATCATTGTCTTTTAATAACATATATTATGAGTTTGTCAATATAATAGTTTACTCATATGATGCATTGATTGACCAATTCCCAAAATAATCGACTAATGCTACTGTTAGTAGTCATTATAATAACTATTTATATTTCTAACAACTATTTTAAGTTTTTTTTTTAAGTATAAAATAAATCACATATGAGTTTTAGAAAGAAGGTTCGAAATAAAAGAGAGTTTTTAAGAGCTATGAAATATTAGAGTGTGTAAGACGAGTTTTTGAGTTATATAATTATTGCAATTGGGGAATTACTTATGAGAACACTTTGTGTGGGTTCCTCTTAACCTTAAACAAGATTTGTAAATGTTATTCTTTACTCATGAAAAAAAAAAGATATTATATGGAAGGTTGCTTTTCACCAACTAAATAAAAAAATGGTGAATTCTCAAGTAGAGTTTGAGGGGTGGATGTAGGCCAAAGTTGTTTGTCAAAAATATTATAAGTTAATTTCTTACTCTCTTTTATTATTATTTTGTTCTTTTTGTAATTATTGTATGTGAATTTACCATAACTATTCATTAGTTTAGAAATAGAGAAAGAAAAGACACACAATTCACCTCCTTCTCTTGTGCCATTTTAGGACAAACAATTAATAACAGAGTGAGTCTAATTCATTGAATTTAGTTTCGAGCAAATTTTGAGTAATGAAATAATTTGAATATATTTTTATCCAAGCTAATATTTATCATGTGTTTATGGCCATATTAGTCAAACTAATATGACACATTAGTTCAGCAATATGTTGAATGATTGAACAATGTCCTAGAATGTTCGACCAATGGTACTTTATTAGTCATAGTAACAATTAATTTTTGTTTTTAACAACTATTTTAGTTTATTTTGAGTACAAATAAATCACATATGAGTTGCAAGAAGAATATTGTGTGTATCAAAGAACTTATAAGAGTCTTCAGAATCTAAAGAGTGCAAGAATGTGTTGCATAACTGGTTGGGTTGTTGAAGCTTCCAAAATAAATATAATTCTCAAAACTTTTTTGTAGTAGTTGTGGAATCAGGTCAAATCCCTAGAGAACTAAACACTATTTCTTAATTTTAAGTAATAAAATAAAATAGGGGGTGTTGATTAAGAAACTGATTAACTAAAATTAATACGAAAACAAATTAAATCAATTGAATTTAAATATGAGAAAGTCAAGATTATCAAACTCCAATTCAAGGGAAAGATCTCATCTAATTGCAACATTGATCATTGGTCTAAAAACAATATTTTTTTCGATTCAAGCAGTTAGTCTGAAATATATTAGGACAGTCATAATAAGTATCAAAATTTTCTAAATTAATTAGTTCAAACCCAATATCCAAACCAGAATTTATCATCTATTGACAGGGTGTAATAGCATTCTATATCAAATAAATGATAGCAATAAGTTCTGTAAAAAAGACAACTCTAAATTAAATAATTGAGATAGCTGCAACTATTGAATTTAGTTTTCCTATTTATCACAAGTTAAATATGAAAATTCATAAATAACCTATTTGCTACTTGCACCAATCTTTCATGACAATTACGGATCACTGAATTCCTGAATAGCGATAAAATAATCAATATTAAATTAAATTGTCAGATTAATCGAATATTAATCATTCATGAAATATAAGAACTCAAAATAAGAAATACTTGAATTAAAACTTGTTACAACTAAAATAGTAAATACCCTTGAATAAGAAAGATTGAGTTTAGCTACACATAGCTTTTGCTCCAAAAATAAAAATAGAAGAAAGACAGAGAATTGCAAAAAAACGTAAGAGGAGTGAACCTTTTTTTGTTGTGAAGAACATCCCTTTTATAGGATTTTCTAATCTAATCCTAATCATACTCTAACTTGTAAAGATGTTTATCTAAAATAAATTTAAATTCAAACTCCTACCTAATAGGGATAAGAAAAGTTTTCCAGTTAAACTTCAACTCTTCAAGTGATCAACCTTATCCACTACATCAATCTCTTCACTTTATCCAAAATTTGTGATTATCATCAATAGAGTCCCAATTCAATACAATCTCTACTTTTCATATCCTAAAACAAAACAAACATTAATTTCTATATTTAAGCACCAAAATAAATCTAAAACAAAGGAGATAATATTAAATAATATAGCAAGATAAGATCTTATCAATAACATATATATTGAGCCTTTGTTTATTAGTGTAAAAAAGGAAAAGAGTTCTTTAGTTGTATAATTGTTGCAACTGAAAAAATTACTCAGGTAGTCTTTGCGAGGGTTCTCTTGACTTTAAACAAAATTTATAAAAGATTGACAAAGAAGATATTGAAGTGTGAAACAAAGATATCCCATTAACCATCATATTCACTCTTGTTCCACAACTAAAAGGAATGCTATAAATTAAACCCAAAAAAGGAAATGTTACAAAGTCTTTGTCTGCTACTCATGAAAGGTTTATATAAAGTACTATCCGTTAAATGGGAGTCTATTATATCTTTTTAATTTCAAGTGTGAAGAGAAGACTGGAAAATTATCACTGAAATCCATCAGCCACATGCTTCAGCAATTATATAGTCCACGGTCTTACTTTAACATGCTGACGCTGATGGGCCATGCACCCTGCACTTGCGCCTGCACCTGCGCATATTCATATTCCTCAATATATATACTGTAGCCATCGACTTCAGTCTAACATGAAAGTTAAGGATTAAGTCTACATTATTCCAAATAGGAATATGGATATGTGTGGGTTAACTAGTGGAAGGTTGGAAATTTAGCTTTTTGCATGCGCATTGAAATGGTTTTTATCTTCTCCAATAATTTCAACCGTACTCGATGACTTCTCGGTGGATTCATTAGAATGGGACATCTATTGCAGTTGATGTTATTATGCAGTGACCTAGGATTCTGTCCTGTTTGTCTTTGGAAAATCTGATGTTGCTTTTGAGTTTCTTGACTCTTGATTCAGTGACTTTGGCAGAGGAACTGGAGAAAAATAGAAGCTAAAGCGGGTCCAAGTGTTGAACTAACTAACCCAGTTAACATTATTATAACTTCTTTGTCTTTTGACGCATGTATTTAGGAACATAATATGTAATTGACAATACCAATGTATTAATCCGTGAATTCAGGACCTAAGCTCTTATGTTTACATACATGTTTCTCACTCATTATGCATATTCTCTTAACATAAAAATGAACAGATAGTTTTCCTAACAACTTGCCTTCATTTGTCTAAATAACTAATGAACCGTTTGGTTTCATTTTTGTATTTTTATTGTGATTTTTAAATGCCGTTTTCTATTTTGTAAATAAAAATAAAAACTTGTTTAACATGTTAATATAATTTTTTATTACTAATAATAATTATATAAAACTTACAAATAAATTGTCAAATTTGAATTATTAAAAATAAACTTAACAATTATTAAAAATTAAAAATAAATTATTAAATTTATTTTGAATAAGTCAATTAGCAGCATGTCATTGACACCTCACTTTAAGCTGAGAAAGCATGCTTGTCCTTCAACCGAAAAGAAGAAAGATTATATATCTTCTGTTCTATTGGTAGACTCTTAAATTAGAATCATTTATTGAGAAGAGATTATTTGTAACCTAATATTTGAACTATGGTGAGATATATATTACCCTATATACCATATCGCTAATCTTCCGAATATGAAGAAAATAACAAACTTTCACAAAATATTAGAATACATTTCGTACACAAATATTTGTGTGAAAGTATGATTGTAATTCAAATAAGAATTTCAAAATAAAAGATGAGTTTACATATAATAAATATAATTGATTTGAGCAAGAAGATTTCGGGCGCAGTTACAAATGACAAATAAGATATAAATTTATAGTTAGAATTTAAATTTAATCGAGTGAGATGTTCAATTTACTAATAGTGATTAGATGACTTTCAAAGAAAAATGTTTGGTAGGGAGGGATGTATTAAAAAAAGACTTAATACAAATCTTCCATCAAAAAATACACAAAAGATTAGAGTTGTTTATATAGAAAAGATAATTCATATCCTAATGCCTTAACTTTTAGGTTCAAATATGGATAATCTTGTATATAAAATATTCTTCTCTTAATTATGAAAAAATAATAAAATTTTACTTGTCCTTATAATGGAACATAGAAGATAATGTTTGAGTAAAAATAAGTTTAGAATTTCAATAAGAAGTTAAAATTAAATATATGTGCAAACAAATATAGTTGTAATTGACTTGAACAAGATGTTTGTGTAAACTGTAGCCATAAATGGTGTCATATGAGGTTATATTCATACTGGAGGCTTGGTTAATTGAAATGTTGAATTGTTAACGATATTTGAACGGCTTAAAAAAGATATTAAAAAAAGCAAGAATATACAATGTGAAAGGAGGCTGTTAAAAAAGCTTATTACATTTCCCCAGAACAAAAATAAATAAATGATTAGAGTAGTTTGAATGCATAGGAAAAGGATTCAACTTAATGTTTCAAAGTTTTTGATTGAGCAAGATTTCCTATGTATATAAAGCATTCCTCCCAGTGATATAAACGTAACAAAATTTTACATATACAATGTTGACTTCATAAACTTATATCCAAGTAAAGTACAATTATGATTCGACCACTAGATTCTAATATAATATATACTTATAAATAATATAATTAATTTTAAGCAAGATGTTTGAGTAAAATATACTCACAAATGGTGAATAAGGTTTAATATTATAGTCAAACTAAAGATTTTTGTTTTTTGGTAATTTAGTCAAACTAAAGATTTAGTCGTGCGAGATTCTTATTTTTGCTAAATGGTGTTCACATGACTTCAGAAAATAATTAATGAAAAGTAAAATGTCTTATATATAAGAAAAAATATTACAGAAAGATTGACACATGTTCTATATCAAGAATAAATAAAGGAGTAGAGTGATCTATTTATTTAAAAAATTCAAGCTATTTTCTTAAAATTCTAAGTTGAAATGTAAATCCCTTATTTTTAAACCATTCATTTCCAAACATGAACAAAAAATCACACCTTAAAATGATGATAATGAGAAGATTTGACATAAAATTATATGGGCATGATGGACCAAAAGAGGTTCTAGCTTATAATTAATGATAGAAAAATATTTTACTACGAATATTTTTATCTTTAGTAATATTAATAAGTCAATATATAAAAGAACAACTTCAATGAAAGGGTAAAATGAAGAAAGGAGCCAATTGAACTAATTAATCAATCAAAAAATAGAGAAAATAAGCAAAGTAGAACACATATACAATTCAAGTGAAGAACCAAGAATAAAAAGGAATCATACATATCAAGATTTAAGAAATTTATTATAAATCTTATTATAACTCTATTTTGGTCTTGTCAATGAATTAAAGTCTTAATCATTGTATGATTATTTGTACTTAGGATGTATTATATTTACTTTGTCATAATCAAGAGAAATTTTAGGAAGATTTTAAATAAAACCTTCTTGATGCATAAAAATACTTTAAGAACTTTTGTAAAAGTTTTAGGTTAATATTTTTATCAAAGGAATGTGCTTTAAAATTTGAAAAAAAAACTTGAAAAGTTTTAAAAAAGTTTCAAGAAGTTTGGTCGATCAAAGTGATGATTTTATGGACCAATGTTAGGGTTTAGATAGAATTGTTGACCAATGTAATTGTGTTGTCAATCATTATCTTTTAATAACATATACTATGAGTTTGTTAGTATATTAGTTGACCAATATGACACATTGATTGACCAATTCCTCGAAATGGTCAACCTGTGCTATTGTTACTAGTCATTATAATAATTAATTTTTATTTCTAACAACTATTTTAAGTTATTTGAGTATAAAATAAACCACTTCTATGTTTTAGAAAAAAGGTTCGGAATACTAGAGAATTTTTAAGAGGGTTGAGAGGTTAGAGAGTGTAAGAGGAGTTTTATAATTATTGCCATTGAAGAAATTACTTAAGAGTACACTTTGTGAGGGTTCTTCTTAACCTTAAACAAGATTTGTAAAAGGTCACTCTTTACTTAAGAAGATATTATCTGATGAGTTGCTCTTCACTCACTAAAAGAAAAAGTTAGTGAATTCTCAAGTAGAGTTTGAGGAGTAGATGTGGGCCTTGTTTTTTTTGTCAAAAATATTATAAGTCAAAATTGTTTGTCTTTTCTTACTCTCTTTTATTATTCTTATGGCCTTTTGTAATTATTGTATGCGAATTTACCATAAATATTTATTATTTTAGAAGTAGAGAAAAAAAGGCCACACACAATTAACTCCTTCTCTTGTGTCATTTAAGGATGAACAATTAATATCAAAGCAGGTCTCTTTCATTGAATTTAGTTTTGAGAAAATATTTTGAATAATGAAATAATTTGATTCTATTTTATTCAATATAATATTTAATGTGTGTTTATGACCATATTATTAACTAATATGACACGTTAGTTTAACAATATGTTGAATGATTGAACAATATCCTAGAATGATTGACCAATGATACTTTATTAGTTATTGTAATAATTAATGTTTGTTTTTAACAACTATTTTAGGTTTTTTGAGTATAAATAAATCACATATAATTTATAAGAAGAATATTATGTGTAACGAAGAAATTATAAGACTCTTCAGAGGCTAAAGAGTGTGCTACATAACATATATTGAGCTTTTGTTGATTAGTGTAAATAAGGGACATACATTTTTAGTTGTATAATTACACTAATTGGAAAAATTACCTAGGCCACTTTTTGTGAGGGTTTCTTCTTAACTTAAACAAAATTTATAAAGGATTAGCTTTCTTATATGATAGTGAAGATATTGTGTGAAGGTTGCTTCTTACCTATTAAAGCAAGCAGATAATGAATTTTCAATTAAAGCGTAGAGAATTGACATACCAAGTATTATTTTACTGAACTATTTTAAATCATTCTTGTCTCTATTTATTTACTCTCTTTTATTATTTTAATATTTATTTTATAATTATTATATATCATAATCATTCATTATTTTAAAATAGGAAAAAAAGTAAACACATATATTTTACCATTGTAGTTATCGTAATTTTCATTCCTTAAAGTATACGGGTACAATAGTACAAATGATACAGTAATAAAAATTATCATCCGTAAGTGAAACAAGGTAATATTTAAGTAATTACAACTAATCTAAAAGTGTAACATATAATCAATTAGAGCCAATCCAAAGAGATTACGGATGCCTCCTACTCTAATCTTAAAACACAACAAGAAAAGTAGGAATTAGCGACGAAAACTGACGAAAATGAAACCGTTGGAAATTACTGACGGAAATCCTTTTTCCATCGAAACAAATGGTCGAGAAAAAGTTTGTTTAGTGGCGATAGTAATATCCGTCGCTAAATACGGAGAGAATTCAATTTGCGACCGAATTTAGCGGCGGTATCAAATACCTGTCGGTAAATAAGCCCGGAATTGTTGGAGGAATACTAAAGTTTTGAGTTTTTCGACGAAAAATTTTCGTCGGTAAAATCCGTCAGTAAATTTTCAATGTAAACGTCGTCGTTTTCTTCTGCTTGAGCATTTTTAAGTTAAAGAAAACGACGTCGTTTTGTTTACATTATAACTCACCCGAAGAACCTTCCCCCTCCCCACTTGTGTCGTCTCCTTCTTTCTTCTTCCTCCTACTTCTCCAACATCTTCTTCGTGCTGCATCTCTGGCATTCTCTCCTACTGCGTCTCCGACGTTCTTCTGCTCGTCGGCGTTCATTATTCTCTGACCATTGTTGTATTTTGGTGGAGGTTTTTTCATGGAGGTTTTTTCATATATTAGATGATAGTTATATTTGGGTATTTGATTTCTTTCGTTTGTTTGTGTATTTTGTGGTTGGAAAACAACTTTAAGGTAAAAATGATAGTGATAGAAGGGACAAGACGTGATTTTGGTTGTGATGTTGGGATGAATTTCTGATGCATATAAGGTGTTTGATAAAATGTCTATTCTTAGAAAAAATGTATTTGTGTGACTATTTGAGTTCTATTTGTTTTTGTTGAATTAGAGAATAATGTATTTGTGTGACTATTTGAAGACTATGCATAGTCTATAGAAAGTGGACTATGTAGGAGTAAAACATAACTTCCTTTCCTACATATCAAGTTATTGTTTGATTATTGGAGGCTTTATACTTCGGGTTTTGAACTAACAACAAATTTTCATCCGGTGTTCAATGTTTATGTGAATTTAACCTATGTCTAAGGAATTAATAGAATGACAAAAATCGTGAATGTAGGTTTTATGGGAACCCAAAATATGCGGTTAGTAGAAATATTTTTTATGCGATTTGAAATTTGGTAACATAAATTAGATATATGCTTTTAGTAAATATTTTTTTTGAGGATTATTGCAAGGTTCAAAATCACATGTTCATTTGTTAATCTAATGACCCTTTCACAAATAGGACTAGTAATGTTATTCACATATTAATGACTGAAAATTTTAACTTTAAGCAACAATAATTATAAGTTATAAAGGATAACTGAAGACAGAGAAGTGCGTGAGGGAGCTATTAGAAGGCTAAAAAAAGAAGAACATTTGAGGAAAATTGAGTTAGAGGGGAAAATAAAGCAAGTGGACTATAAACTTAAGCACACTATGAATGATAACAAGCAACTGAAGATTATATTAATGACATAGCTTACTCTTGTTTTGATGTTGATATCTATTATTGTCATTTTTTCACTCTCTAGACTAGGAGACTAGTGTGAGAAGTACATGTTTATTAATCAAGGAATGTTGATATAGCGACTAGTTCTGGATGGTACTAATTCATTTCGTTAGGAGGAATGTGGCAAAATTGTCCCTACTAAAGAAATAAACAAAACAGAAAAACCTCCACGTCATACACTAATGATCGTTTGTCTTCCATGGTCAATCTTCTGCTTCAAAGTATTTAGTATCACCTGAACAATGTCACTTTCCTTATTATTTACATCTTTTATGAAGCTATTATATATATATTCATATTTGATGGTATATACTACATGTTGTTTTAAGCTTCTTTGAATCTCGAAGATGACATGTATGCCCATGGAGGCGAGAGCGATGTCACAACGGTCAGTAAAGGATTAGGGAAATCGGTTGTTTTGGAAAATTCGTCAATTCCACAAACCTCATCTGGATATTCACATATGCATGTCACTCCAATTTTGGTTCGTTTAATGGATTACTAATCTTACAATATCTAAGTTATATACTGATTGTGTTTTAGGTAAACCGTTTCGTACTGACAGTTCATCTGGAGAGTTTGTCTTCCATACTAAATCTAGTGACAATCACTGTATCCTCTACAAGTTTAGCTATGGTGGAAACATTATTGCAAGAAGGTGTTAAAAACCCTACATCTGAGGGAAGAACTATCACTGTTTCAATTGGTGCCTTCAAACATGAAGGACCCTTCTCGAGAATCCAAACATCGGGGACTCATTTACTTTTATCGACTCTCATGTCACTTGAAATACTAGAAAATAATTATATCATTGTCATTTATCGATGCAATAAACTGGACTCATCTTTAAAGTTGATTTCTTGTTGTATCTGTACAAATTTGTCAAACAACCTCTCTACTAGTTAGGAGTCAAGCTGCGTACTATTGAGTGTAGACTGTTATTATTCTTGTTCTATGACTGTAAGAATTGTTAACCTTCTAATTCAAAGTTTGTACTTGAATATTATATTCAACAAATCGCCTTATTTCCTTTTCAATATATTGTGTAAAATATTGAATTCAAATTCTTATATTTCTAGAAAAATCAATAAAAATAAATTTTAGGTTAAAATATGCCACCAAAGAGACAACGTGACATAATGCGACCTAGGTTCAAATAACGATTCGGAGATACTTACTGTCAAGGTGAACCATCACACTCTACAGCTGCAACTGAATCACCTCCTCCTCCTTCAACTACTATAGTTGCAGATGGCACATCACCTGATGTTCCTGGTGCTACACCATCTACCACTCCTACAGCATCCACTACCCCTATAGTGGATGAAGGAAGGAGACGGTCATCAGCCTGGAGCTGAGGGATCGGATGGAAGAACTTACATAACAATTGTCAATAATCTATATGTGAAATTACATGAAACACTATATGTTTATAGTTAAGTTATAGGTTTAAATTTTTGCAAATGGTATAAAAAAATTTTATTTTTATATTAGGTTGATTCCGTCTGGACCATGCTCTAGAAACATGACATCTAAATTTAAGGAGAAAATTGATCCTGAGGGTTATGTATGGAAGAATATCTCTCAGGCCACAAAAGCATTTTACTGTCAGGAGTTTGAGGTACAAAAAATATTATTTTCTTTTTTAATTGATTTGTATACATTAATTAGATAAATATTATTACATTATAAGTATTTATCAAAAAAAAATCTTTTATTTCAGAAAGAATTTTTTTGGGATTCTGAATTTGACACAGTCATATCGTGACTTTATTGGTGCAATACACAAGACTAGTGTACCATTGCCTTATTTTTCTGAGAAAATATGGAGTCGTTGGCAGTAGTATTTGACATCACCTAAGGCAATGTCCATTTCAGAGCGTAACTCAACCAACAGACATGGAGGACTGGGGGAGAGAGTCTTCTTATATTACCCACCACGAGCATGCAGAGAGACTTGTAAGTATCTAAACTTTACACTTATATTCTAATTGTTTTACTTTGTT
>JANZLC010000002.1:34157340-34172018 GCA_026413385.1 Erythroxylum gracilipes
ACATGGAACATGGATCCCTCAACCAAGACAAGAAAATTAGTTAATCATAATTAAATTGAAATCAAAAGAAATAATAAAAAGAATTGTCTCCATAACTAATCTTTTAATAAAAGGAACGAAAATAACAATTGTAATTGTGCAGAAAATTAAAACAAGAAAACCATAAAATTGAAACAATCTTTAAATCCCTAATTGAAAATCTGAAGAAAACATGAACAGCAAAAAGAAAGTGGAATACGATAGTCTTGGAATCTTCAGCCTACAAACTGTAACTTGACAAGTGCAAGAGAATTAAACCATAAAAACAAATTAAAGCAATTTGTGGAAACAAGGATGAGAATATGCGATGACACTATTGGGAGAACTTCAGCAACGTGGACAAGCAGAACCAATGGTGAGGCAGCCTAAGAGGAGTGCGTCAGCCTCTCCAAGAGAAAACGATGGTTTGTTGAATAATGAAAGGCAAGAAGAAAATCAGAATGCGGCAACTGCTGGAAAAACAGAGAATACGTCCTCCTTTTTTGCAACCCCTAAACCCCTTCATATATGGCAATCAACATTAACTTCCTTCTTGAATTAAATCTCTTTATAATCTTGATTGGATTTCGTCCCAATTAGATAATCTTCTAGTTTAAGTGGGAAACTTCTTGAAAAGGACTCCAGAAAATCTTGACGATTGTGTTCTAATTGGAGAAAAATTCTGAAAATTTGCAGATTTAGGATTCTGTCCTTAGGCGTGCCCACGCCTAATCTTTGAATTTTTACCAATCTGGAATTTTCAACTTTCTTGCCATATTTTCCATCTTTTTGGTATTGACAACCACTTGTGGACATTTAACAATTAATTCCATCAATTTATGAACACAAATTTCACAAATCAACCAAATTTAAGTCCAACTTAAATGCATTATAATTGACTTAACACTATGACGTATGACAAGCACCAATTATGTAACATCCCAGATCACCCGCTCACAGATATTATCCACTTTGAGCCTTGGCCCAGTCAAGCCCTCACGGTTTTGCTTTTCTTGAGGCCTTCCCAGGAGGTCACCCATCTCAAAACTACTCTCATCCAAGCACGTTTAACCTCGGAGTTTCGATGAGATCTGGTCCATTAGGCCATGGAAAACACGTTTGTAAGGGAGAGGTATCCGTATCCTTATAAGGCGTACTTCGTTCCCCTCTCCAACCGATGTGGGATCTCACACTCTCCACTCCCTTAGGACCCTGCCCTCGTTGGGGCCCATTAGAAGGTCACCCATCCCAGAACTACTCTCACCTAAGCACGTTTAACCTCGAAGTTTCGATGGGATTTAGTCCATTAGGCCATGAAAAATGCGTTTGTAAAGGAGAGGTATCTGTATCCTTATAAGGCGTACTTCGTTCCCCTCTCCAACTGATGTGGGATCTCACACTCCTGTAACATCCCAGATCACCCGCTTATAGATATGCCCAAAGTGGACAATATTTGTAAGCGAGTGATCTGGGATGTTACAGGAGTGGTACCAGAGCCGACACCCGAGCCGTTGTGCTAGCTAGGCTGGACCTTAAAGAGGGTTGGGCCTTAAAGGGGTGGAGAGTGTAAGAGATCCCACATCGGTTGGAGAGGAGAACGAAGTATGTCTTATAAGGGTACGAATACCTCTCCCTTATAGACGCGTTTTCTATGGTCTAATGCATCAGATCCCATCGGAACTCTGAGGTTAAATGTGCTTGGGTGAGAGTAGTTCTGGGATGGGTGATCTCTTGGGAAGGCCTCAGAAAAAGCAAAAACCGTGAAGGCTTGACTGGGCCAAGACTCAAAGAGAACAATATCTATAAGCGGGTGATATGGGATGTTATAAGTGGTATCAGAGCCAATACTCGGATCGGCAGGAGGCTAGGCCTTTCCTTTACAGCCCGTTCTCTCAAGCAAGTGTGCGGGAGGAGCAAAACCGTGAGGGCTTGGCTGGGCTAAGGCCCAAAGCGGACAATATCTGTAAGCGGGTGATCTGGGCTGTTACAGGTGATATCAGAGCCGGTACAAGAACCGTTATGCCAGCTAGGCTGGACCCCAAAGAGGGCAGGACCCTAAGGGGGTGGAGAGTTTGAGATCCCACATCGGTTGGAGAGGGGAACGAAGTACGCCTTATAAGGGTACGAATACCTCTCCCTTACAGACGTGTTTTTCATAGCCTAATGGACCAGATCCCATCGGAACTCCGAGATTAAACGTGCTTGGGTGAGAGTAGTTCTGGGATGGGTGACCTCCTGAGAAGGCCTTAGGGAAAACAAAACCGTGAGGGTTTGGCTGGGCTAAGGCCCAAAGTGGACAATATCTGTGAGTGGGTGATCTGGGATGTTACAAGTTACGTCCCTAGGAGGAGCAAATTTCTATGTATCAATCATTGATGACTATTCAAGGAGATGTTGGGTGTTTCCTATCAAGAGGAAGACAAATGTGTTTCCAACTTTCAAATTTTACAAAGCACGGGTAGAACTCGAATCTAGTAAGAAGATCAAGTGTTTGCGTTTGAATAATGGAGCCAAATATATTGGTAAAGAATTTGATGAATTCTGCAAGCAAGAAGGCATCAAAAGGCAGTTCACGTCGGCATACATTCTTCAACAAAATGGAGTAGCAAAGCGGATGAATAGAATTCTGTTGGAAAGAACAAGAGCGATGTTAAAAATTGCAAGCTTAGATAAGAAATTCTAGGCAAAAGTAGTCAATACCGCCTGTTATGTGGTGAATCGAGCTCCATTAACTATAATTAAGTTGAAGACATCGGTGGAGATGTGAACTGGTAAACCAATAGATTATTACAACTTACATACATTTGAAAATCCTACCTATGCAATGTTCAATGCCCAAGAAACTACAAAGTTGGATCCAAAATCCAGAACTTGGGATATGCTGAAGGAGTAAAGGGGTATCATCTGTGGGATCGCACTGCCCACAAGATTGTTATTAGCAGAGATATTATTTTTCTTGGAAGATAATGATCAAGAGAAAACAAAAGATATTACCACTTCAAAAGAGAATTCGGAGACTACAACAGTATAGGTGGAAAGGAAATTTGATCAAAATGATTATTTTAAAGCTGCACCAGAGCACTAGGAGCAAGAACTAATCGAATTTGATGTTTCAGATACTCGAATATCAACTTGCACAAGAAGAGCACCAAGCTGGTACTCAAATTATATTATGGAGAGCAATATTGCATACTGTCTTTTAATTGAAGACGGAGAGCCATCAAATCTTTAAGAAGTAATGAATATTCAAACGCATCTTAGTGGATGGCAGTAATGCAAGAAGAAATTGAAGCTCTACATAAGAATAAGACATGGGAGTTAGTATTACTACCATAAAGAAGAAAGCCTATTGGCAATCAATGGATTTACAAGATCAAGCGGAGTGGTGATGATCAACTAAAGCGATATTGTGCTAAATTAGTTGTAAAAGGATATGCTCAGAAGGAAGGAATTGACTTCAATGAAATATTTTCTCTTGTGGTTCGACTCACCACAGTTCGAGTAGTCCTGGCGATGTTTGCTGCATTTGACTTGCATATTGAGCAATTAGATATGAAAATTGCATTTCTTCATAGAGATTTTGAAGAAGAAATTTATATGCTTTAACCAAAAGGTTTTGAAGAAAATGGGAAAGAGAACTTGATTTGTAGGTTGAATAAATCTTTGTATGGTTTAAAGCAGGCGTCGATGTGTTGGTATAAGAGATTTGATTCTTTCATCATGAGCCTTGGATACAATAGACTGAATGCAGACCCTTGTGCATATTTTAAAAAGTTTGAGAAAAATGATTTTATAGTCTTGTTGTTGTATGTAGATGATATGTTGGTAACAGGCCCTAATAATGATCGTATCAAAGAATTGAAGGCACAGTTAGCTACGAAATTTGAAATGAAGGACTTGGGATCAACAAACAAGATTCTATGAATGCAAATTCACCAAGACAGAAATGATAAAAAGATTTGGCTTGCTCAGAAGAATTATTTGAAGAAGATTTTGCGGCGACTCAACATGCAAGATTGTAAGTCAATTTATACCATTTTCCTATTAATTTCAAGTTATCCTTAAGTATAAGTCCTGGCAATGAAGAAGAGAAGATGGAGATGTCTCGAGCACCATATGCATCAACAGTGGAAAGCTTAATGTTCGCTTTGATTTACAGTGGGAGGAGCTAGTCGATATATAACGAATCCTGGTCGAGAGCATTGGAATACTGTTAAGAGGATTCTTAAATATATCAAAGGAACCTCAAATGTTGCATTATGTTATAGAGGATCAAATTTTACTGTCAAAAGATATGTTGATGCTGATTATGCAGATGATCTTGATAAAAGTAAATCCACTACAGGATATGGGTTTACACTAGCTAAAGAAGTTGTGAGCTGGGTTTCAAAATTGTAGTCAGTTGTGGCTACGTCAAAAATAAAAGCAGAATATGTAACAACTACACGAGCTAGTAAAGAAGCAGTGTGGTTGAAGATGTTAGAAGAACTTGGGAATAAACAAGAGAATATTACTGTATTGTGATGGTTAGAGTGCTTTGTATCTTACAAAGAACCCAACATTTCATTTAAAGACAAAACACATCCGAGTTTAATATCACTTCGATCGTAAGAAAGTGGAAGAAGGAACAGTGGACATGTAGAAAATTCAGACAATGGATAACCTAGCAGATTTTACGACAAAAGCAATCAATGGTGACAAGTTTTTGTAGTGTCGATCCTCGTGTGGACTGAAAGAAACGTAAACAACATGAAGAGGTAAAATAGAAAGAATAGTGTGAAGATCTGATTGACTCTCAATCAAATCTTCAAATGAGAGAATTGTCAAAATTGGTTGGCATGTTAGGCACCAAAATTCGGTGCCTAACATGCCTAATAAGACAATAAAGAATGGTTAGCCAATTTGGCCAACCATATCTTCATTGTCCTGCCTATAAATAGGCAGAAGATGAACAAAGAGAGAATATGGGCAAAACAACAAGAGAGGCGTGAGGTGAGAGACAAAAAGAGATAGAGAGACAAAAATATTCTATGTATTCTTTGTGGGTCTAGTTTTTCTCTTTGTAATTTTCTAATTTTTTAGTAGTAAAATTCTTCTATCCTTACCCATGGTTTTTACCTTGATTTAGAGATTTTCCACATAAAATCTATGTATCTGTTCATTATTCTTTTAGTCCTATTTAGCTGCGAACCCGCTCTAATCCGGTCAATTTTCACAAGTAGTCATATTAGAGCCAAAATTGGTGAGTTTATTTCTTTAAGTAATCAAACCAAAAATTGAGTATCTAATAAGAATCCAGGCTCCAAGAACTCTTCAACAAGCTTATGATTTGGCAAAAAAATATGAAATAGTAGCACGTAAATGCTATAGGCAGAAAAGGAGTGGGAACAGAGGTTTCTTTGTGACAGGCAATCAACAACAAATTTCAAGACCAACAGCATGAATCCTACCTAGACCAACAAGTAACCATGGTGTTAAACGTAATGAGCAAAGGATAACAAGGACAACTAACAATAAAGAATTGGATGAAAGCAGCACTAAAGCTTATATTTAAATTCAAGACCAACAGCAGGAATCCTACTTAGACCAGCAAGTAACCATGGTGTTAAATGTAATGAGCAAAGGATAACAAGGACAACTAACAATAAAGAATTGGATGAAAGCAGCACTAAAGGCTTATATTTTTGGTGGGATGAGAAGTATAGTCTTAGTCACAAGTGTAAGAAGAGAATAATATAAATGTATGTTGTGGAAATTGAGGAAGCAGACGAACATGAAGATGAATAATTACCAAAAAGACATTAGCCAACTATGTCATTACAAGCAATGGCAGGTACAAGTTATGAAAATTTATGTTATTACCCCAAATTGGAGATAAGTTAGAGAAATAAAACACAAATATAGTTTCGCTCTATGATAATCTAGTTAGGGTAACGACAAAAGGAGTTGCAAAAATTACTAGCAAAATATGCAGATGTATTTCAGGAACCTAAGGGAGATTACGACTCTCTATGTCTCATGATCACAAAATTATATTGCAAGATGGATGTGGTGATCACAAATTACGACTCTTTTCAATCTTTATTCTTTTTTTCTCTACACCTTAATTATATACATTTAAACGTTGACTTCAATACTCAGTCATTGACAAGCATTGCAGATTTTAGATGCCCATACACATACGTATGTGTATATATTGAAAAAATGTAGGGGTGTATCAGATTTATAGCAATCGTTTCTAGCACATTCAAAAATAAAAAATTAAACGCACAAATATAAATCAATATTAAAATTTGGTATAGTTTGACACACTTTGCCTATGTCCGTGGGCCCTCACCCAGTTTAATTCTTTCACTAACAACAATAGTTTTATACAAGGCTTTACTGAGCCGACACCACTCAACCCTTGACACTATCCCTCGTCCTCACAACGCATGAAAGAATTTCACACCCAATAGTATGACCGTCTCATACTAACCTTAATAGAGGGTTTTTTCAAATATTGTTTAACGAAAGAACAATAAATGAATAACTCAAGTGATTAAATAACTAGGGACAAAAACGAATACACTTGAGATAGAAAAAGAACAACTTCCCAATGTTTTCAGCTCTTCCAAAAATAAATCTGATAATTTTTCACCAATGATACTATCGTAGTCAGTCCAGAAAATATATTAGCTCCCAAGTTCCAATCTACGTTGGAGAATTAAAGAAGATGCCATGCTAATTCACATAAATACCAATACGAAACCACAGTTACACCGATAATACATTCACCAACCAAAGTATACGCAACCCATAAGGATATCAATTGACAATCGTTGTTGCCCAAGATGGAGTTGTACACGCATACCACATGCAGCCAACCAAACATGATTCAACCAAGAAGTTGCGCACATCCAACCCAAGACGATTTAGCAAAGAAATCACGCACAACCAACGAAGAACGATGCAACCAAGGAATCAAGCACAACAAAAAGAGTCACACATACCCAATCGACCATTACCCTTGAATGTTCAACACTCCACTACAACGTGATTTACTCAAGCACCTATGACCAACATAGACCAAGGCTACACATACACCAAGTCCAGAGGAGGAGTCATGCAAATAAGGAGTCGCACATGTCCAATCACCCGCTATCTCATAATATTCTACATTTCAACGTTATCTAACCCATACACCTTCAATCAACCCACAACAAGACACTCACGATATCTATACATCCACCAACGCAATCCACACCAACCTTTATTAAAGATAGACTTTTATTTTTGCTTCAAGTCTTATCCAAGAATCCAATTCAAATAAGAACTATTACATGTTACACCTCATTTTAATGTGGATTAATTTTAAGACTTGCATTATCTTGAAGATTCAATAATAAAACATGTCAAAAATAAACAATGAGATATAATAAATATCTTAACATATATATCTATATAATTATCTCTTTCTTGATTAAATTAGAAAATAGTTTACTTTTAAACCCATTCTTAGTGAAATGACGATGAGGCCTAACAGACATTTTTGCGTTCCTTTCGTAACACGTTATTAATTATTGAGCCTGCAAGGAACGAACTAGGAAAGGTAACAAGAAATTAACCCACCTAATTAGCTATTGGTTAATCCTTTTCAAACTTGTCATCCGGTTCCTACTTTGCTTCTTTAATCTTCAGCTTCAAAAGGCATCCTTCAAATGGCGGCTGATAGTACATTTATCTCTAGTCTTATTAGAAGTATTTCAAACGTCATTTATACGAGGCTTCGAGATTTGCTAAATGATAAGCTGCATGCAATGTATGGTTGCTGATCTAAACTTCTAAAGGTAATTGTAATTTAAATAAAACTTGAAAATCAGAAGAGTAAACATTTCTACGAAGTCATGTACTATCTGTAAACAGAACAAGGAGTAGGCATGCATCTTATACAACGACTGTAATGTAAAGATTTATGCATTTAATACAACATATGTATATATACGTGTAGCAGCAGAAGCTTTAAACAAAACCAGTATACCTCCAGCCATTGCCTCCAGATCTGAATGTTGTTTGCCTTCGGATCTGAATGTTGTTGTCGGAGATCTGATTTCTATCCTCTTCCAGAGCAAGCTCGATGGTGTCAATAATGCTAGGTGAGAATAGGACCAAAACCGACATTTTTAACAACTAAAACCTACTCATATCTCTGGCTATCACAGAGAAAAGGAGTCTGGTAGTTAGGCAACACAAAATAGTGGGTAGGGTCAACTTTATAAATGAACCATACTAAATGATGATGGGAATAAAACTTACAGACGCTCATTCTGGTGGTGGAAAAGTTGGGATTTGGTTTTCAATTGAAGAGATGAAGGAGAAGAAGAAAGTAGAACAAAGGAGAAGATAAGTTGAGATTTTGATTTTGAAAATAAAATTGGGCCTCGCAATGTTACTTTAGATTTGACCTGACAAAAAAATATTAGAATTGTCAAAAAAAAAATTGTCAAGTTAGTGTTGATAATATCTTTTTTTGATAAATAGCGTTGATAATGCCATTGTTTAAAAATTTAACGTTTTTTAAATATTAGATCTTACGTGCTCTTTCTGAGATATTACGATTAAACTTGTCGATCGGCTTAAAATTTATGGTTAGCATTGACACTTTTCCTTAATTAAAATTGTCTGATATATTTAGAGTTGAATTTATGTTGTCGTATAGTTATAACTTATTGAAAGGGAAGTGGAAATGATATGATTAAAGAATTGTATTAGATGGCAAATGGGGGCAAATAATTTAAAATCTTGTTTTATTGCTAATTAATGACCATTTTAAATATGATAAGGTATATTTATGGTATTTTGAATTGATTTTACGAATTTACAAATTGTGAGATGAATTTGAAATTTTGACTTGAGTTTTTTTACCGGTTTTCTCATAAGAGATTGAGGATAATTTAGAAATGTTTTAACTAGAGAACGAGAATTGCAATACTTTAAATTAGATAAGATGCTATGTATGTTTTGAAAGGTGTTGGAGTAGATTTTATTTTCAGTTGCGTAAGAATGAAATAAATATTTGGGTTTTTAAGTAATATCGGATGCAATATTGTGAATGCTGTATCGGATTTTGTATTGGATTAAGTTCTAGAACAGTACTATACCAGTACCGATCAATATCGAGTACTATTTCAGATAATTTTTTAAATTTATAAAATAGTCCTTGAATTTTTTTAAAAATTGCAAAATTAACGATTGTAATATTGTGTAATTGTACTATATACTTTTAACTATGTCTCCAAAAATTATGTAATAAATAATAATTACAATTAATATGAAATATAAATAATTTTCAAATATTTCACATATAAATAATAACTAAAATTTATATAAAAAAGACAATCATTATCATATAAATATAAAATTAAAAACAATACAAGTATTTAAAATATTATAATTGCAATTTTCATTATATAATAAATAATAATTACATCAAAACATCCAATAATAAATAATAAATATGTTTAACTCTCAAATTATTACAATTTACAACAAGAGCTCGTGATAAGGAAATAACTAAGTAGAATTGAAACATGAAACAAAAGCATATATTATTTAATTTACTATTAATTACATGTATTATATATTTAATTAATAAAAATTAATTAATACCAAAATTATAAATATCTTAATTTAATTTATAAAATTTATATAATTATCAATTAATTAATATAATTACATTTAAAATATATTTTTAAAATATAAAAATTTCAAATAAAATTTTATTTAATAATTAAAAATATATAATAAATATTTGTTTATAAATAATAATTTTTAAATTATTTATTTTAAAAATAAAATATTTGTATTAATGCTTTATTAATAAATATGATATAAAATATTAAAATAAATTTAAATAAAATAAATTCATAGTCATACCGAACGTGAGATTTATTATCTACAATGGTACGCATACGACCCACAAATTTATAAATGTCATAATTGGTTCAAGACCCTCGAGATGCTGCATCCTCGTAGGACTATATTTCCTAAGCATGCACTTCCTCAAGTCCCAACCTTTCTTTGGTCTTTTCTCAGCACAAGACAAACTTCACTTCACTTCACCGGTCAAATGATGCTTTCCAACCACAGCCGCCGGCCACTTAGAGCTGGAAAAATGTGGCTAAGAAACTAAGCATAACTTCAGATCTGAGAGTGCGACCAGTTCCTGTTAACCAACCTTTCACAGCCGAAACTCTGAAGAAGTCGAACACTTAGAGTGCCAAGAAATCACCATAAACCTTTGAAGAGAGATAAAGCCACCTTGAACCCAGCAAGCTGATCCACGGTGAGCGTCAATATAAAGGAGGGGATGTATTTGTATCAATTTCCACATCAAACTCTTAAACTGCACATAAACTAAGCTATCTGCATCATGTTCTTTTTTAATGGGAAACTGCGGCTGTCATCCTTCCAACTAACTTATACGAAACAAGTCCTCAAGCAAAACAATATCTTGTAAACTATCGATTTATGCTTTACATTAATTGAATACTTGTACATTTGTCACATATTTAACTAGGGCATTTTTTTAAATATTATATATGTTTATCTAATTAAATAAAGATGAACTCGTAAAATAATTATACTTTATAAATAAAGTTATTCTAAAATAATAATTATAAGATTTTTATTGAATTCTATATCTTATTTTTAAGTCAGTCACATATTTATGAAAATTCTCATTGTAATCAATGTTATGAATGCTATACTAATATAGGTATTGGATTTGATTCTAGCATAGTATTGTATTGATACCGATCAACGCTGAGTACCGTTTTTGATAATTTTTAAATTTATAAAATAATACCTTTTTGTAAAATTACAAAATAGTCTGTCAATATATTGTATTGTATAATTTATAATTTTACATCAACCATATCGCTAAATATCATAATAATAAATTAAAGAAATAGATTTTTTATTTTTGCAATGAGTGAATGCAAGTATTTTGTTACAAAAGTAAAGATACACCATTTCATCCTCTAAGTACATTATTTATAATTTAAATCTTATTATAAAATTTTCTTAATTAAATTTTATGGCTACTTAAAAATTTAAAAGATAATATTCTCATACAAATATATCTTTTTGTAATCAATATAATATAAAATTTCAAAAAATATATGTATTCATTTGTTAATATTCAAAATTAATAAAAATAAGAAAATGTTTTTCCTTATATAATATATACAAATGTACATATAATTATGTTATTAGACTTTTTATTAAATATGAAATTTTATTTTTGATTTTTATCAAGAAATCTCAAGTACAAAGAAATTTTATATTAATATGATTGAGAGTATGAGCAAAGCATTAATTTTTATTCTTTTTTAGTTTTCTTTAAAAAATTTAAATATAAATGTGATATTTGATGATAAATTCATAAAAGTCATATTGTTCCAATCATAAGCATAAGCAAACTAACAATATTTTTCTTTTTCTTTAATGCTATAAAAATTGTATTTTGGCAATTTTTAAAGATAAATTGATATTAATAATTAAAATAGTATAAAGGGTGTGAGGAAAAAAAAAAGAAAAACATAGTGAAGATGTGTGCTGCTGGAGTGTCTTTAGATTTACATTTTTCTTTTTTTAATCTAGTTCATGAATTTTTTAAAAATATAATTCAATCGCGGTAAATTTTGGTATTTTGAGTACCAAGTGATATTGATCAGTACCAATTGGTATTCGTAACTAAGACAGTACTCATGTTATGGGTATTATTTCTCGGTCGATATCCATTAGTATGGAATAGTACTCAAAACTATGATTGTAATAATTAAATAAGTGATTATTTAAATTGATATCTTTAAGGTATTTCATGTATGAATTTTTATATTTTAATATTACTTAGAACATGTACTAACTATGTATAACTTAGTGTTCATTAATAATGGCATGAACAATAAGAACATAGTTAATGATTAAGAAAGAATTCATCATCTAAAAATAATTAAGAAAATATTTTATTATTCTTAATTAATATTAATTTGATAAATTGTTGTTCAAACAAAATAACATTTTGAAAATAGTTTCAAACATCATTAAAAGAACAAAATATTAGAGAATTAATATAATAAGAATTAACTAGAGTGAGCATTAAATTCGTATTTTATTTCTAATTGAAATATTACATGATAAAATGATCGATAATACAAAAATCAAGAACATAAAGTCAATTAAAACTAATTTGATATTCTTAAAATTTGGGTTGTCATGAATTATTATCAGTTTGATTTAATTAATTTTGATAATTGAAATTTTCTTACAAATTTTTATTTATTTACACTGCAGTTATGATAATTATATTCTAGTTTCTCAATATAATTATATGTACCAAGTAGGCTATTTAACAAGTTTAAACAACTTTAAATCAATTAAACTAAAAAGAATCAGCGGAGAACTCTTTACCCTCACCCTTGTATGTGAAATTTTGAAGAACTCAATGTAAGTTATTTTGTGGCCCATGTGAGTATGGATTTGAGTCTATTGGAAAGAACCCAAAATCATGGTTATTGGTTCTCAAAGAGTTGGGCTCAAATGGGACTCGGACCCTTTACTTCTCTCCTTAAATTAACCCAAACGACATGTTGTTAGGTCCAAAAGACAAGTTGTTAGGATGATTTTCGTATATGTTTGAAAGCTCATAAAAGATGGTGATCTTAACCATTGGAGAAACCTGTAGCAGATATAAAGAAAGGAATAGAGGAAATAAAGTTTTTACAAAAACATTCCAGAGATATGGATTCAGGTTTGTTTACAATGTTATGCATTGATCCTTAATTAATTTTACATTTGGTATCAAAGTCACGGTGTTGCATTATTGTTTTTGTTTCTAGAATGAAAACCAATTTAATGTGTTGATGAGTGTAATGAGTTACGAAAACAAAATCAAACATGAAATCGTGTTGAGTTTGCTGTGTTTTACTTGCGATAAAGTTCCTGTTTCTATAAAGATGTGTTTATGCTTGTTGAGAAAGAACCGCAAAGCTTGGTTCTTGAAACAAAAAGGCTTGGTCCGTAAGTTTTCATGAATCAATGCGAGGTTGCTGTGTTTGTTGCTATGGTTGTTTGCTGTGTTATGTTTCTTCAAAGATATGTGTTTATGGTTGTTGAACAGAAAAAAAAAAAGTGTGGTTCTTGAAACTAAAGGTTGAATATTACCGTGATTTTCTTGAACCATTATTATTGGGATAGTTTTCAGTTTGGAGAGAAACCATCCTCTGTGATTATAATGTTGTTGAGAGATGCTCTTGGGATGGTTTTCAGTATGAAGAACAACGGTATGAAAAGAAGTAAAAAAAAAAAAAAGAAACCAATGTCAACGAGGAAGATGAGGCACGTGCCTCACCTGCTAGGCTGGACCAGCACAGGCGCATGCTGTGCACGAACCCTTCACTTTATAACATTTTTTTTAAATAAAATAATTTTATGAGTTCGAATGTTGATCCTACTTAAGGAATTTTATTTTGGGTCATAACTCATAATTCATTAATTAATTGATAATCAAATAATTAATTTAGGTTTATATGCATAAAAGTTGCATACAACAAAACAATCAGGAGACATCAAGGATTAGATCAAATGTAAAAAAAAAATAGATATCTAAAAAAAATAGAGGTAGCTAATATGTAATAGATAGTGATCCATCTTGATTCTATATTGTTTTGTTATTTTATACTTTTTATTTTTGACTTAATGAAGTACAAACCAAATACGACGAGTTGTGAGGTCCTAAGCTAAGCCTTGGAAATCTTAATGCCATAATGCCTTTCAAATCCTCCTAGCTATTATCCTACTGCAATAATTCTTGCTAAGAAGAACGCCCATGTTGTGGCAATTTCTCCCAGAAAGTAATGGGTTACTCTTACAGCACGTCCTTGGATAATGATCAAGGGACTACAGTAAAAAAACTAAACCTCGGGCTTGCGAACGGGATTATCTCATAAAAAGACCGACTTGCTATATAACTATTGTATTAAAAAATCTACCATTATATGAATTATATGAAGACTATGAAGAATATAACATAGGAGTATGATATGTATAGCAGCGGAGGATTATGGGACAAAAAATAAATCCATTTGGTAAAATATACTCTAATATATAAATATACTCTAATATACTCTTTACATATAGACTCTTTATATATATATTCTATATATATTATTCTATTATACTCTTTATATATATTCTATACATATATATATATATATATTATTCTAATATACTCTTTATATCTATATATATTATAATAATAGATAAAAATATTAAATAATAGATAAAAATAAAAACTAGTAGAAGGAAAAATACAAGGATAAAATATATAGAATTTAAAATAGAAAATAGAATATTCAAATCTAATATTAAAATCTATTTAAAATATATAGAATAGAAAAATATATATATAGGTAAAAAGTGGGCCTAATCCTTGGGGGTGCAGTAATACATCTAAGAAATTATTCCATCGAACGTATTTCCCTCTGGAATTAGGAATAGCGACATGAACTAAATGTCCTGTCCAAGCCAGGGAGCTTACTCATGATTTTGAAACTTTCCATATATATAGAAATAGAATATAAAAATATAAAGAGATAGACTAGAAACGCTTATGTCAA
>JANZLC010000002.1:34191731-34206566 GCA_026413385.1 Erythroxylum gracilipes
ACCATGTCTGAAGTAGTCAGAATGCTTGAAGGAAGAATGGCTATTCCTGACACGATTCCAGAACCGAGTACCTATACAGAGGATTTGAGATTTAAGGCCATTAGAGACCTTCGTCAGCATGAGAAAAGTCAAGTTTCTAGTGGGAGACTAACCCAAAAATCTAGAACAGGCCACACGTTCTGCTCATCCTCTACTTCTACTCACGAGTTCTGTGGGACAAATCCAGAATCATAACTTCTTTAACCTAACTACTATAGCTGCCTTTGACAGGAGAAGGTTGTACCTAGTAGGTGTACCAAGTTCTTTGGTTTAGTTTCAGAACCCAGTTGGTTTCTTGGGAGGGTAAATGAGTTCAAGGTCTCTGGTTCGAATCTTGGCAGCGGCAGTGTGGGGGTTCCTCCAGTGGGGGGTCCCTTGTGCGCACTAAGTACAGGACCGCCTTCTTGAGGGGCTGGCTGGGATTAAACCGCGTTTCAATCTTCCAGCGGTGGTCGGGTCTGCGACTGGGGGCTCTTAGGGTTGGGGATTCAACCTTTTGAGTCCAAGAAGGGTTACACGTTGGCCATCCATTAACTTGGTAATGGTGCATTGATTTATTATACATGTTTATGTTTGTAATGGGAGCTGGCTGCTTCCTCTTTTTTGCACATGTAAATTCATTTTATTCAAATTAAACATAAGAATCATGTTACGAACAATCAATCATTGACAACTAAAGAAATAACTACAAAAATAGTAAATATATACAAATTTACGTGATTTACCAAATTATGGCTACGACAACGGGTGGCTACGATTTTATTCATTGTGAATTGTTTTTGATAACCTTATACTAGGAGAATACAAAACTAATTATCAGGCTCTATATCTCAACAATTCAGAACATGCTCTTGGGAGCTTGAGGCACACTACATAATTCCAGTTTTAAGAATAAATTGTAGATTTCCTTAGATGCTTTGGAGTCTCTAAATATCAGAAAATCATTTAAATGAAACAATGTCAGCTAACTATTGAAAACTATCTTAATATAAGTGAATACTACCGTTATTATTGACTGTGCTTCAATGGTTAGAAAGAGACAACAAAAGCAGCTAAGTAGCAAAGATTTTAAAAGATAAAAGGAAAAAAGGAATCTATTTCTAGTATGATGACAAATATGTTCCATAAACAATGCAAGAAGAAACAGTGGAACTTATTTGTGGTAGAGGATGATGAAGATGAATTGGTGGTAGAATCAGATAGTTTGAATGAAGAAACAACCGAAGAACCACCCATAATTTTTCAAAGCAATGTTAGGGGTATCAATGGGAGATGTCAAGCAAATGAGGGTGGCAGGATCGCACAAAAGTAAGGTAGTTCACATCCTGATAACAATGACAACACCCACAATTATGTAGATTTCACGTTAGAATAAAAGGGGGCTTAGAAGTTGATACCAATAGAGAATGTCAAGGTGATTGTAGGAGAAGGTCTTCACCTATATATATATATTGTAGTTATTGACATGGTTTTAGGGATTTAAAGATTATTTAATGTCAGTGAAGTTCTTTGCAACTTTGGTAGACAAACTTTGATGTTCAATAGGAAGTGAAGGGAAATTTAATAACCCAAAGCTAGTTAATACCAAGAGGTTAATTACTAACTAAACCTCAAGTAGCTAGCTAATTATGCTTGCCAAGACTAATATTTAATAGAACAACAATTCCTTGAGTTGTCTTTTATAACAACAATTTAAGAAGCAATTAATAATAATTGGAGTTGGATTGTTTGTTGGCTAGGTATGTAATGTAACCATCTTTACAGAGCCTAAAAATTGCCACCTTACAAGTCTCAAAATCATGGAGTTCACTTAAGGAAGATGTTAAGCTAGTTAATATATGACCTTAGAGATATAGAAGCTTGCCGAAGGATATAATTGAATGGTTTTGGTTCAAGATCTCTTCAAGTAAGGAGTAGTTCAACATAGTACTAGTCCCTAATCGTCCCTAATCATCGCTAGTGGTGTTGGTAAAAAAAAAGAGATAGTTCATGACGCCTATGTATTGGCTATAAGAGTTAAACAAGAATATCATTAAGGATTGAAGAATTATTGAATGAACTCTAAGGTGCTACACAATTCTCAAAGTTGGATCTTGGGTCAAGTATCATCAAAGTTATATGTACCTACTTAACATTCATAAAAAAAAACCTAAAGAATTGATGATGAACACTACAAATTCTTAGTGATGCCATTTGGTTTCATTAATATTCCTTCGACCTTCTAAAATTTGCTAAATGGGATGTTCATAGCTCATTTAAGGAGGTTTGTATTTGCTATCCTCTGATGATAGTTTGATTTATAGCTAGACCTTTGATGTTAACTTAAAACATCTCAAAATTACCTTAGATGTAATTGCTCAAAACTAGTTCTTAGTAAAGGGAAGCAAATGTATCTTAAAGCAATCCAAATTGAGAATTTGAGTTACATAATCTTAAGTTTATGAGTAGTAACTAAACCAAAGACAGTGGAGTTAGTCTTAAATTGACATATCTTAAGGAATGCGAAAGAATTAAGGAGTTTTGAAAGCTAACAGGATATAGCAGATGAATTGTTTGAAAATTTTAACACCACAATCAAGCCCTTGAATGACTTGCTAAAGGAAGATACTTTCAGTTGGAATGATGAAGCAAAAGTAATAATTTAGGTGTTCAAAACATCATTAACTTTAGCACCTATATTGGCACTCCCAAACTATTCCAAACCTTTCCTATTAAATCTTATGTATATGACAATGGTTTAGGGATAATAAGAGGGACATTCACAGACATTTATCAGTAAATTGTTGGCACCTAAGCATTAAGGATTATCTATATATGAAAAGTAGTTCCTAGTTATCATTCTAGCTATAAAAAAGTGGCATAGTTATTTGAGTAGGAGACCTTTTATAATAAATACTAACTACAAGAGTCTCAAGTTCTTGTTTGAATAAAGAATGGATACTCCTTTTGAAAAAAAATTGTTCCCTAAGCTATTAGGGTATAATTTTTATATCAATTACAAGAAAAGAAAAGAGAATGTTAATGTTGATGCTCTTTCTAGACTTAATAGTGTTGAGCTTTACATAATGATGTCGTCTCAAGTTTAAACACAATTACTGGAGGAAATTAAGGCAAGTTGGAAGAATGTTTATTTAATCCAAGATATCATAGCCAAATTGACTTAAGGAGCTTTAGCTTCCATCCCTCCTAATAATTGAATGACATTCTTAAGTGGAAAGGGAGGGTAGACGTACCGTATGACAAGAAACTAAGAGCCAAAATTATATCTTAATATATAAGAACCCAATAGGTGATCACTCAGGTGTCTAGGGAACCTTTAAAAAGTTGCAAGCTTTTTTCCATTTAAAAGGCCTCTAGAGGGTTGTAAGGAACTCCGTTAAAAGATGTCACATTTACTAACATTATAAGTATAAAACTTCTTCTAAGGCAGCTCTATTACAACCCCTCCTTATCTTAAGGTAATGTGAGGTTGGCATTAATAAGGATTCCATAGAAAGCCTACCCTTTTAAAATTATTTTTTTGTAATATTGGTGATAACTGTTTAATTTAATAAGTATGCACACTTTCTAGCTAGTAGGCTTCCTTATACAACATAAGTTATTGCCAATGCCTACTTAATTAATGTGTTTAGCTTGTATAGGATGTTTAAGGATATGATATTCCTAAACATATTTTAAAGAGAATGTTATCTGTTGCAATGATTCAGGCTATAATTAGTCTGAAGTTCTTAATATGACACTAGAATCCTAGCTTACATGTATGACTAGCTAGTTCCCCAATAAATAGTATCAGTGGTTGCCATTAGTGGAATCTCGATATAACTTCAGCCATCATTCAGCAATCAACACATTTTCATTTAAAGCTTTATATGGATATATACCACCTCTTCATATGCTCTATTTTGCAGGATATTCCAAACTTATAGTAGCTGATCAAATTCTTTAGAATAGGGAGGAAACTATCTAATAATATGGTTTTATTTATAAAAGAGCTCAATATAGGATAAGGTAATAAGCAAATAAAAAGAGAAGTGATAAAGAATTTAAAATTGGGGACTTGCTCTTTATCAAGCTACAACCATATAGGTAAGGGTTTGCAATTAGAATAAGTAACTGGAAGCTAGTTGCTACATGTTGAGCAAGTTTTATATATAATAAAACTCTCAGTATTTGCAAATTATATAGAGCATAACTTGTAGTACTGAAAGGTATCGATCCCACGAGGAAATAGATAAAACTACCTGAACCTAACGTTATCCAAGTTATTAAAATATAGGTTGAGTGAAATAATGATAGAAATTTAAACAAGAAAATAACATCAAGAAAATAAGCAAATAACAATTGAGCTACCAAATTTATTTAAGGTTGATCAAGGATGAATGCTGAGGATTTATTCTTTCGTTATTTTATTCCTTTAACCATTATTAATCCAATTATATATTGATTTTAGATTTTTTAAGGGATTGATTACTCTCTCTCAAGACTTCATCAATTATCCCTAATTGAATATGGAACTTCCGAAATTGCAATATCTCAATTCACAACTCTTTCCTTAAAGTTTTCAATTAGTTCTGAAGCTATCTATTAATAATCAAGTTCTCAAACAAGATCTCTCTTCGAATGATAGTTGATTTGATAATCAGGTGACTTATTAAACTACCTACTCTTGGTGCACACTTTAATTAGATTATTTTTGACTCACTCTCTCAATTTATTGTCAAAGTATGAAATGCACAATTATCACAACACCAGAATTTTGTATTGAATCAATAAAGATCAAAATCATAAAATAACTTTAGAATAAACCCTAATATGGAAATTTAGAAACTCGTGAATACAATAGACATCTTAGAATTCAGTTTACACATCAAGTATGATGAAAATAACAAAAGAGAAAGAAAGAAAAAGTTTGTTTGGAGCTTGATATGGAAAATTGAAATTTCAGACATTCTTCTTGATCTTCCTTGTTTGATCCACTTTCGTAAGATGGCGGTAGCATTTTTTAGGCTTCTTAATGTTCTTAAATAGTCTCTTAGGGTGATGAGAACCAAGCTGGCCTAAGTAAAACCCTAAAGGAGCCATTAAGCATTCAAGGAGGCCCAATTACAAGAGCTAGAGCCAAGAAGATAAAGGAAGTTATAAATGGGATTATTGAAGAGATATGGATTAAACAAGCTTTAATTAGCTTGAAAAGTATTCAAGGCCTAATAAATATGATCCAAACTAAGTCAAGAAGCCTAATGAGTGTCTAAGTTATTCCAAATCTGCCCTAAGCATTCCAAGATTCATGGGAGACATTCAAGAACGTGTTCAAGCTGTCCCAACAAATTAGGAATGATTTCTTACCTCGGTTAGCTCAATCAAATAATGATAATGGTCAAATCATTCAATTGGGTGATTTCTTACCCTAATTAGCTCAATCAAATAATTATTTTGATCAAATTATTCTATTAGGATGATTTCTTACCTTGATTAGCTCTTACCTTAATGCCTATATAAAGGCAACCATTGTCTTGTTTAAGACACTTAAGAAAAATTCAGAATTCATTGAGTGAGATTAATTTCTGTTTGGTTCTTTCGTGAACTCTTGAACTTATCAAGATTATTATCTTGTGACATTCACAACCTATCCTATACCTTTGGTTCTTCTCTTCTATAGACATTGAGTTTAGATTTTTCTATCCTAAACCTGCTTTTAACTTTCTTGGGTTCTTTGCTTTTAATTATGGATTTATTGGGTTTCAAGCCTCATCCTTGAGGTTCACATCATAAGGTCTTGGGGGTATAACTAAGGTTTTTCCCCTTTTGATCAGTTCCACAATTGCCTCTAAACCCTAAAATAGATGGAAAAAGTTACAATTGGGAAGCTTATAACAATCGAGTCACGATCATGACACTGAGTAATTGTCATCTGTCATGATCGTGACATGGGAGTCACGATCGTGACCTTACCTATGTAACTCCATGCATGTCTAACTCTCTTGTTCTTCACTTATTTGATTTCTAACACTAATAAACACATCAAACACCTCAAGAAACATATAATTAAGGTTGAAAACATGCTCCAAACCACACAAACACTTAGAATATAAATAAACACTCGCAGTAACATAATTCTAAGCCTATACATGCAACGATCATCTAATAAACACCTATAAACACACTAAAACTCCTATAAAATCATAGTATAAACCACACTTACCATCATGTTTTATAGACTATTAAAAATAATAAATAGGATAAGACATGTAGCTTATAAATTGGAATTTCCTTAAGACATGCTCATAGTAAAAGAGACAAACAATACCACAATTGTTAGCGTAATGGTCAAAATACATAATAAACCAGTGATAAAAGTATTAATGCAATGGTCAAACGAATAAAAGTAATTAATGACATAGGAATTCTTATTTGACCTACATAAGTGCTCCCCCCTTTTAAATCTTATGGACAAGGTTTTTAAAAGAGACAAACAATAATAAGAATAAACTTGAAAAAAAGATGAAGCCAATGTTTATTCTTTATTTGTTTAAATGAAACAATGACGTAGCTATTAAAAACTATAGTAATAGATGGCTAAGTATAAGTGGTACTGTTTCTATATTGTTCCACTCCAATGGCTATATATATTTTTCCCTTTTATAATGTTCATAACAAAGAGCATCATAATATAATTATAATTCTCTTTATAATTTCTTCTCTCTATATATTCTCTCTTGAACCTTTTTTTAAAATAAAAAATATATTAATAAGAAGAAACAAGTGTATAATAAGTTTGATCAAAATAAGTATATACAAACTAGATTATCAATATAGCAGCAACATAAGAAGCATGGGAAAAAACATCAAAAGACTAGCTATGGAGCACATAAGTCTAAAATAAAGATGATATGGCTTATATGTCAATATGGGTACTATTGGTTATCCATCTTGAAAGATTGTATATCATATGCTAGAGGCTATAAATATTGTCAAAAAATGAAAAAATTTAACAAATTCTTATGTTTGAGCTACATTATGTAGTTAAACTATGTTTGTTTAAAGAATAGGCCATTGACCTTATTAGAAAGATATATCCACTTTCTTTTAAAGGCTATAGTTTCATTGTATTAGATACATATTATTTGACTAAATGGGTGGTATCTCATCCTTTGAAGAAATTTGATCAAATAGATGTAGTTAAGTTCATCAAGGAACATATTATTCATCAATTTAGAATTCCTTCATCGATAACAAGTGATTAGGAAAACATGTTTATGGTCCAAGAAGTTAGGGATTTTGTTGAAGACTATGGGATAAAGTTGTTGAATTCAACTCTATATTATCTCCAGGCTAATGGTCAAAGCGAAGCATCAAACAAAATAATTATTGAGATCGTGGAGAAAATGTTAAAGGAGAATCCTAAAGGATGGCAACACTCTGTTTAAAACCTTGTGGGCATACTACACTTCTAAATGTACTACTATAAGCACTATCCCATTCAATTTAACTTATGGATATGATGTCATTCTTCCTCTAAAAGTAATGGTTCCATCCTTGAGAATAGCCAAACAAAACACTTTGGAAAATTTCGAGTTTTTAGAAGCAATGTTAATGGAATTAGAGGATTTAAATGAAGTGTGACTTTAGGCTATAAATAATATGATCATTTAGAATGAGAAGGTGGAAAAATTCTTTGGAAAAAGAATTAATAAGCGAGAATTTTGAGATGGTGATCTATTATGAAAGTTGATCCTACCTCCTGAAATAAAGGACAAGAATAAGGTAAATGGTCCCCAAATTAGGAAGGGCTACTCATAATTTATAAAGTATTTATCTAGTTTAGAAGGTTAACCTCACAAGTACTTTGTCAATAGGAAGTGTTTAAATCCTTATTTAACTGCCTTTTTTGAAAGGTTAGGGATAAAAGAACAAAAGTGAATTTTCGAAATCAAATAACATTAGTTCAAAATTAATATTTAGAAATAAAGTCTAAAAAATCCACTTAAAACTAGCTAAAGGTTGACAAAGTGAAACCAAAAAGGAAATTTTAAACTTGGTATAAGGCAAAGGATCGAATTAGTTAATACATGAAACCTAGTCCTCTTTGGCTTATTAGCCTTGCTGCTTTTAAAAGCTGACTTCTACTTTTTGCAACACTAATGACTTCCTTAGTTTCTTAATTATTTGCTTGACTTTATAAAACTCCTGATTAAGTTGCTGCCTATTTTTTAGGGCTTCTTGCTTTTCTCTAATAACCTTGATTACTCGTTCATACTCCACAACCTCATTCTCTAAAAAATCAAATTTGTTCTTCAACTCCTGAATTTTTGTTAGGAGATTCTTGCATTTAGTCTTCTCCGTATTATAATCCATTCGACATTGGTGCGAGAGGCTTAATATCTTAGAATACATAGCCTAATCATGACAATATTTTTTAAAGGTAGTGAAGAATTGTTCAACTTTGCTAAAAAGTCCCCCAATAGTACATGAATAAGTTATTAAGCCAACATATGACATCATACTAAAAAAGAACTATACTGAATTTCAGTCAAAAACTGCAACTCTTATTACAAATGAGTATTAAAGATTCATTTACTCTTAAAAATTCCTTAGAGTTGATTGTTGGTGGTGTAGTACTAGAGGGAATGTTGAAAGAGAGATCTAGAAAACTTAGGTCAAAGACTTCTTCTAACTTACTGTTGTGGTCTAGACATCTTTTTTTTTACAAGACATAAAAGAATTTGTTATAAGGCTATCATATTAGTATGTAAAATAAATGAATTCTTGTTTTACCTCTAGCAAAGTAACTTTAATGATCTTCAGCTTAAGAGAAGTCCTATTTTTTTAGATTTCAATTCAATAGGAAAGGAAAGGTAGGAAGTTCTGACATTGTGTTATCTATAAAAAGAAAATAAACAATGGAATTTGTTGTGGAAAGAAAGGTAAAAGTTATAAAAGGAAGTCTCATACCATCTCTAATGTCTTTAACAACCTTTTCAGACATAGAGGAAGTCCCATATATGGGAAGGGTATCTTCAGCCGTAAGCTTTATGGTCTCAATTTCCTTAAGCAATTTGATCGAAGAATAAGTGGATTTCCTAAGAAAACTTTTTGGGATTGCATTTTTAATGTTCTTTAAACTAGAATTCGTTGGGGACTTCTCTTTAAGCCTTAATTTAGGAAGAGGATTAGCAGAAACTTGTTTTTTAGAGAAAGGTATGCATTCTTCTATGTTGTCAACATCCAAGATTCTAAAATTTTTAATAATAAAAGTTAGAAATAAATTTTAAGGAGCGAAGCATGTTCAAATTAGAGGGAATAACTATAAGAAAGGCAAAATTTTGATGAGATACTAAACTCTCATAGCTTTTTAACCACCAAGAATGGTAAGCCTCTATGTCAGCTATACTAATAGTAAATTTATCAAAGGATTTTTTTTATATTGCTTTTTTTAAAAGGAACTCCTACTGGGTAGTCCAAAAAATGTATAATAGGAAGAGTTCATATAGAAAGGCTAAGTTTCCTACTCAAGAGGTAAGTGAAGTACATTTCAAAACCCAAGGTCGTAGTGAAAAGGCTGTGCTTTAAGGATTTATCACCACCAATAATGAAAAGTCAAGGATTGTTATAAGCTAGAAAAAGTTTATCATAAACAACCAAGCAAGATGATTCAAAAGTCTTGAAAATTATAAGCCAATAAGTCATTTCAAAGAAGTGTTAAAAAGGATTCAGTTGATCTATAGACCTATACTTCAGAGATAGCAGAGCATTGAAAATGTCCTTAATATTTACTATATAAACTAGTGGATAAATGAAGATCGGGAAAATCAAGGAATCTAGGGTTGAAAAAATGCAAGTCTTCTCTTTCCCTAAGTTCAAGGCAATAAGAAAAAGTCCAAAGTTAGAAAAACCACATATATAGGTTAAACCATTGCAAGTGGAGGTTGGAAAGACATATCCTTAAATTCCTATAAAGGAACTCTAAGAAAAAAAATCCTAAAGTGAAAAACTTACTAGAAGCTACTATTATTGATAGGAAAAAAGATAATTTGATTTAGAAAAACCCAAATAAACTTGACAAGTTCTTATTTAGAAACATGATTTCTTGAAGAAGCTTAACTATTTATCAACCTATAATAAGTGGAACATTTAAAAGTGCTAGAGTCTAAACTAGGGGTCATTTCAATTAAATAAACAAAATCTTCCCTAGTTACATGAAGTTTAGTTAAAAGAAAACATCTTTCAATGAAGTCAAAGCATGATCAAAAGAAAATTGAAAGGAGTTGATCGAAGGAATCCAAAATTTTAAAATTGTAGATATAAGTTGCTTTGATATGAAAACATCAATATCAACTCGTGATTCTTTTTTGTTTATAGGATTTTTCTCTGGCTTCTTTAGAGGGAATTGACCTTAATGCCCCCACTTTAATTTAATATTTTTAGGGTCTTCCCCTATGGAAGTTTCCTTAGAGGGCAACACTAGTTCCTCATCATAGCAAGGACAAGTGTTGAATATTCAATAAGATGTTATGCCACTAGAGAGAGGGAGTTCAATTGATGAGGAGTTTCCTTTAATATGAAACTCTAACAAGGAGGAAAGTTAAGCATAATGCAACAGATCAGGATAAAACTCTTAATATGAAGGGCAAAACTGACCTGAATAAAGGCTCTTTTAGTAGATCTTAGAGTAGGATCACAGTAGTTGAATATGCCAGTTTTAAGATGAGTTATGTCTAGAAAATAGTTGTGGATATAGTGTTCACTCCACCATTGGAGATGTTGCAAGGTGGTGTTATGACCTAGTCTTCCACTTTGGTAGGGTATTTCATTAGTAAAAGACAAACATTTCCATAAGTCCATACTTAGGCAATGGTTATATGGGGAAAGACAAGGCTAGTTAAACCCTGTTGATTGATGAATACACCTTTTTATTTAGGTTCTCAAATGATGCAAACATTATTGAAATACTAGAATTGGGGTCTTGACGTATCGATAGTTAACATATGTTTTGTAAAAAAAAGAGATCAGATATAAAGTTGGATAAATCTAGAATTTGAAGCTCCCTTTATGAATTAATTTTTGATAATCTACCCCTAGAGTATTGGACACCAATCTATTTTGACTCCTCTACTGTAAGAATGGATAGAATATACTATGTTAGAATATGTGCGGAAGTTAAAATGAAAGAAGAGTTACTAGAAACAATATTAGTTATGAGACTTGACATAAATGGTGAGCTGATCAAGACCAAAATTTAGGTCTCTTATAACCGAAAATCAAGCATGAAAAACTATAATTTGGAAGCCAATTGGAAGAGTATTTATGACTGGAAGTTATTTCTAAGTAATGGGAATCAATAAGTTAGAAGGTCCAATAACTTCATTGCTTCAGTAAGACAACATTACTTAAATTAATTATCTCCCAAAATGGGAATGAGGACATGAATCTTAGTGAACCTACAATTGAAGCCGAAGGAGTGGAGAATAGTGAAGTAATGATGGAGGACAGTAGTTTACAGTTGAAGGAGGATAATAGCTTATAGAAGTCTCAAACCCTCAATAAGTCAAATATGGGTGAGGAAGAGAATAATACAGAAAAGGAAAGGGAGGGTCCTACTAGCCAGGATCATTTACTAGCAATGGAGGAGATATTCACTAATGTTGGCTCGTCCTCTAAGAGAAAATCTGGAAGGAAAAAATATAAAGTCAAGGCTAAAGGTTGGTAATCTCTACCTTGTTTCAACACTCATATCTATGTTGTTTTGGACTATTAAGGGGATGAATGACTCTATAAAATATCACACTATTAGAGAATCCTTTTTGGAGAAAAAACCAGTGATTATAAGTTTGCTAGAAACCAAAGTAAAGGCTCCTAAGTTCTAAGATTCTATGAAGTTTTTAGGACACAATTGAAGTATAGGTTCTAATCATATAAACCACTAAGAATTGTTTTTTCTTACAATACTAATTTTGTAAAGATCTCCAATATCTTAAGCTCTAATAAGATGTTTCATCTTACATGTCAATGGAATATATTTACTAATTCTTTTGATATATCAATCATCTATGCCTCTAACTTTGAATTATAAAAGACTAAATCGTGGGAGGACCTATACTCAATTTAGAGGTTAATGAGAAGGCCATGGTTACTTGTGGGTGACCTGAATTGTGTTCTTAATATAAATGAAGCATGTGGAGCTAGAATCAAATTCAAAGGAATTAGAAGAGAGCTGGGAAAAATGGTCAATAAACTGTAAGTGTTGGATATGAAATTTATAGGAATTTACTTCACTTGGACAAACAATAAACAAGGAGATTTTTTCACTAGGAAAAAGCTTAATAGAGTGATTGTGAATCAATAATGGTTAAATAATTTTCCTGAATCTTTTCCATGGTTTTATGTCTTAGTTTGTTCGTACCACTCTATGATAGAGGTTTTGAAAATGTACTCTAATAACTTTTTCAGATCCCCTTTTAGGTTTTTTAACTATCTAATTGAAGAAGTAGGGTTCATGGATTTTGTTAAGTTCGATTGGGAGGTTAAGGTACATGGTTGTAAAGCTTTACAATTTTTTTAAAAAACTTAAGTTAGTAAGGGAGAAGCTAAAAGAGTTTCATAAGAGGAATAGAGCTGATATAATAGTGAGACTTCACACAGCTAAGGTGTTGGACCTCGAACTTTTGTGAAAGATTAGAGTTATTGAATGAGAAATTTTGGTGATTAGTCACGAGTAAAGAACTAATGAATGGAAATTTTTGAACCAAGAAATGATAGACAAGAGTAAAGTAGAGAATGAAAAATGTGGATAGATTCATGATTTGTTAGGGTGTTTTCGGTTGATAAGACATTTTTGAAATAGAAAGAATTAAGGTGAAAGTTATAAGGGAAATGAAAGCCAAAATGAAGATGAATATGTATACTAAGTTGATGAAGAATATGTATATATGTGTATGTTCTGTTATTCATGGATTATGATTTCTTTATGGAGGACTTTGATCTAAAATGAAGTTAAGAATGAAGAGTTTATAGAGTAGGAAAAGGTGATTTTGGTATGAGTTATGTTAAGGAAAGATTCAGAAAGAAAATGGTAGATGATCTGGAAAATGTTCACTAAATAGGCTTCAGTCTTTTAGTCACAACGTTTTCTTTAGTTGTTCAAACAAGATGATTCTTGATTTAGATTAAACTAGAGATATATGGCTACATTTCGTATGAAGAAATCAAATTTCAGTTCAGTCTCTAAGAGTCTCAAAAGTTGTCATGAAGTTACGAAATTGGTGCAGTAAGTTGAATGGAAAATTCGTCTTCAGACTTTAGGGGCAAATTTGGGATTGATATGGATAGATTCTGGCAAAGTTGCCTTCTGGAAAGATGTATATCTTTCTTTTATCTTTCCAACGGTATATAGCATGAAAATTTTGGACATCTGAGCTGAAAGTTATTCCCTTTTGAATGCTTCAGCCTTAGATTTCATCTCAGTTGGACTTTTTGCGTCTCAGTTTGACCGTCTGCTTTTCTATCGTCTGCTTTCTTTCGTCTGCTTTTCTTCTGTCTGCTTTTCCATCGTCTTCTTTCTTCCATCTGCTTTTCCATCGTCTGCTTTCTTCCGTCGTCTGCTTTCTTCCGTCTGCTTTTCTATCGTCTGATGATGTCATCATCGTCTCAAAATGACATTATCAACGTCTGCTTTTGCTTTTGACATCTCAGGTGAAATAATTGGCCTTTGATGTCTTCATAAGAGTTGTATTTCTTGAAATTTTCTTTCCAACCATATAAAGAGCACCTTAATCCAATGTCTGTAGAGAAAGTTATGGAGATTTTCCCAATCTATATCGTCAGATGATGTCATCATCGTCTCAAAATGATGTCATCATAGTCTGCTTTTTGTTTGACCCCTCAGATGAAAGAATTGACCTTTTAGGTCTTCATAAAAGTTGTATCTCTTGAAATTATCTTTCCAGCAATATAAAGAAAACCTTAATCCGATGTTTGTAGGGAAAGTTATAGAGATTTTTCCAATCTGTATCGTCTGGTGATGTCATCATCGTCTCAAAATGACGTCATCATCTTCTACTTTTGTGTTTGACCCCTCATATGAAAGAATTGGCCCTTGAGTATTTATAAGAGTTGTAGCTCTTGAAATTATCTTTCCAGCCATATAAAGAACACCTTTATCCGATGTCTGTAAGGAAAGTTATAGAGATTTTCCCAATCTGTATCGTCTAGTGATGTCATCATCGTCTGCTTTTGTGTTTGACCCCTCAGATGAAAGAATTGGCATTTGAGGTCTTCATAAGAGTTGTAGCTCTTGAAATTCTCTTTCAATCCATGTAAGAACACCTTAATCTAATGTATGTAGGGAATGTTATAGAGATTTTCCCAATCTGTATCGTCTGATGATGTCATCATCGTCTCAAAATGACGTCATCATCGTCTGCTTTTGTTTTTGACCCCTTAGATGAAAGAATTGGCCTTTGAGTCTTTATAAGCGTTGTATCCCTTGAAAGTCTCTTTCTAACCATATAAAAAACACATTAATCTGATATCTGTAGGGAAAGTTATGGCAATTTTCCCAACCTTGAATCGTCTGATGACGTCATCATCGTCTGCTTTTGTTTTTGACCCTCAGGTAAAGGAATTGACCTTTGTGGTTTTCATGAAAGCTGTAGTTCCTGAATTCTTCTTTCAAACCATATAAAGAACACCTCAATCAGAAATTTCTACAGAAAGTTATGGTTGTTTCCCCGAAACAGGTTCAGTATAATTGAGTTCATAAACATGGTTGCTTCTTTTGACCATAACTTCTTCTCTAGA
>JANZLC010000002.1:34233378-34243983 GCA_026413385.1 Erythroxylum gracilipes
TTATTATTATTATTATTATTATTATTATTATTATTATTATTATTATTATTATTATTATTATTATTATTATTATGTTTCCATTTACAACATAATTACCAAATTGATTCTTGTTAATTTAAATTATGTATTCTTTTGGGCATTATATATCCTTCCTCTTGTGTGTCCATTTTGCCTTCTTTGATTTCGATATACTTACCTCTAGTTTTGTGCCCCTTGTCTTTCTTAGGTATGTTCATTGCATTCCTAAATCTTAATTTACTGCTTGTCCATTACCTTAACTGGAAATTGAATTCTGAAGTGCAATTGATGACATCAAGTTTGAGTGAAAAAAGGCTTGAGTGTGTAAGATTAAAAGAGGGAAAAAGCCAATTTTGAGTGAAACATGAGTGGGGTGTCATCTTTCGAGTGAAACATGTAAGGGAGTGACTTATGAGATTATCTTTTATTGCTAATCATTTTTCTTGCACCTTTTGTCATAAGAATGGCCTGTAGAAGGGATGGAAAGGAAACATTACATGAGAAGGATGACAATGTGCCTGATTTGAAAGTGATGTATAAGGCATTCATGAATGAGTTCAAGAAGTTATCTACTAGGATGGATGGGAGAAATAATGAAACCAGTAGAATCCAAAATCTTAGTAGATCAATTAGCAGTCATAGGAATTGGGAGGAAGAATTGGAAAAAAATGTATAACGAGTATAAAGATGAAGTGCAATCCACAAGGGGTAGAGTAAGGAGGGAAGAAAGAGTGGAGAGAAAAGATAGCAACATTAATTCCATCATGATGAAGATTTCATCCTTCAAAAGTAAGAATGATGCTGAAGTATACTTGGAATGGGAAAGAAAGATGGACATGATTTTTACTTGTCACAACTATTCTGAAGATAAGATTGTGAGATTGGTAGTAGTAAAATTCTCTGATTATGCATTAGTTTGGTGGGATGAATTGATAAAGAATAGGAAGAGGAATAGGGAATCACCTATATCCACTTGGTAAGAGATGAAAAGAGTGATGAAGAAGAGGTTTGTGACATCTTATTACTATAGAGAGTTGCACCGACAATTACATATACTCATACAAGGAAATAGATCAGTAGAAGATTATCACAAGGAGATGAAGATACTATTGATTAAAGATAACATAGAAGAGGAGCAAGAGATGATAATGACTCAGTCCATAGGCTGATTGAATAGGGAAATTGTTGATGTGGTTGAGTTGCAACATTATATAGAGATGGAGGACCTAATGAACATTGCCACAAAGGGGGAGAGGCAACAAAAACAAAAGAGGGCAACCAAGTCTTTCTCAAATTCCAGCAGCAAATGGAATCCAAAATAGAGCAGAAATAAAGATAAAAAGAGGGAGCACTATTTGGATTCCAAGGAGAAAGGTAACGAGTTAAACAAAGGCAAGGAGAGAAGTACTTCAGTTCAAAAAGGTACCACTAATTCATCCTCCACACCTTCTAAACATAGGGATGTTAAGTGCTTTAAATGTCAAGGGCGTGATCATTATGCATCTGATTATCCTAATAGGAAGACTATATTTATTAAGGGTGGTGAAATTGTTTATAAGTCTGATGATGGTAATGAGTCTGATGATGATAATGAGTCTGATGGTAGTGATTTTAAGTATGCCACCTTTGGAAGATTTTTCTGATGTTGATGAGAATATTAAGTATGTTGTGAAGGGTGAATCTTTAGATGGTAGACGTATATTGAACTTGAATGTGAAGGAAGATAGCCTAAAACAAAGGGAGAACGTATTTCACACGAGATGCTTAGTAGGTGTGAAAGCTTGTAGCATGATTATAGATGAGTTAGTTGCACTAATGTGACTAGTACTACTTTGGTAGAGAAGTTGGGATTGAAATGTGATAAACACCCTAATCCATATAAACTACAATGGTTGAATGAAAGTGGTAAAGTTCAAGTTACTAAGTAATTAGTTAATGCATTCTCTATTGGTAGATATGGGGATGAAGTTGTGTGCGATGTCGTTCCTATACAAGCTAGTCATATATTGTTGGGTAGGCTATGGCAATTTGATAGGCGTTTTATGCATGATAGATATATGAATAGGTATTCTTTTATGTATAATGGGCAGAAAGTTACCCTTGCTCCTTTATCACCCAAAGAAACGTACCTTGAACAATTGAAAATTCAACAATCATCAAGCGGGGATTCAAGTAATGAGGTGAAAAAAAAAGAAGAGAGAAAAGAGGCCAAAACAGAAAAGAATAAAATTAAAGGTCCAATGGTGAATGTCTGCACAAGATGTTGTGCCCCGTTTTTGAAGCTCAACAATCAATCCGAAATTGAAAAGCGTAAGCAGGTTTCCTTGTAGGATTATTCTCAATGAAATCTCATTAACCCTCGTTGTTTCATCCCCACTCTCATGAGATCTCAAGCCATAAAGGTGAGCCCACACAACGAAATCATAATAATTACATTTGACTTCTTCAAAATGGTAGCTCTTAGTCTCTAGTTTGCCCTTCGCTTACATGGACTTTCCCATTTTACCCTTATTTTGTCTTTTATATCTCTACACCTTCAATCTATTAACTCCACATTAATTCTATCCCAAACTTTCCAACTAATTTTCAATCTTCATTCATGCCTACTAATTTAATGGACCGATTCTAAAAATAAATAATTAATTAAACAAACAAACAAGCATAATAAGTAAAATTTAAAACAAATCAGGATCCAGCACAAGTGAGGAAAAGAAAGTAGGATGTGTAGGAGAGAAGAAGTTAGTGAGTGAAAAGAAAGAAAAGAATGTGAAAAGTAAGCAAAGAGAAATTGAGAGGAGTGAAAAAATTAAGACACAACCATATTTATAAGCAAAAGAGAGAGAGTTAAAGAGTGCATACTTTATAAGCAAAAAAGAGAGAGTTAAAGAGTACATACTTAGGCAAGAGAACTTTATTTTTTATTCGGGTTAAGGAAACTTTGTTTACTAACACTGACCTTGACCCAAATTTGCCTAGTGTGTTTATGACCTTGTTGGCATGGAATCTCAAGAGACAATGAGGGCTAATGACAAGATAACTAATCAAGTTGGGTGGAATGAGCAAGAAGACTTTCCTTCTTATTTAATTAATTATTTTACATTAAAAGCATAACTTTCGATAACACACTACTTGTGTCTTGGGCTTGTTTAAAACTTTTAGGTTTAATGGGTTGTATTTTAGAAATATTAGTTTGGACTTTAATTATTTTGGTGAAAGGCCTATACTTAAAGGCCTTTTATATAGTTAGGGTTTCTTTCTTTTCAAGGGGTATAAATACAACATAATAAACATTGTTAGGGTTAGATTAGTTGAATAATGAATTCTATAAGAGATGATTTCTCATCTTCTTCTATTGCATCAAGAATATAATTCTTATCAAGGTAAACACTTGTGGTGAATTTTTATTTTTGTTTTCAAAACAACTTTGTTATATGCATTTCCTTTTATATAATTGGTTGGGGGTTCATTAGGGTTGAGGATTTCTTCTTATTCATGTTCTACCAAAGTGTTTTCTTAAGGGGTTTTGGGTTCTTTAGCCTTGGATTTCCGCATCACCAGTCTTTAAACACATGACCTCGGTAGTGTTTAAGTTCAAAAAACATTATATTACTAGTCATAATCACCTTAGAAATAAGATTAGTATCACGAACTCTAAGTCAAAGAGCATGACCCTCCATATGAATTTGATAACTATTCTCCAAAGTTCACCAATTCTTAAAATATTATTCGTTAGTGTTGGAATAAAGTAAACATTAGAGAGAATATTAGGGCCACATACATTTATTATGAATAATATTTAAGATTTGAGGTTATATAGTAGAAATCTTAAAGGTAAATAATAACTAAACTTGAATGGTGTTTATGTTGGAGATAAATAATAGCTTTAAATCATAAATAAAGGATATATGGTAGATTAATTGGTGAGGTAGCATAAATGGAAGCAAAGATAAAAATTGCTAGAGAAAACTTTAAGGTAATGAATTATAATCAAAGTACAATTTAACTACCATTTTGAGTTACTAATATTGGATAGGTGGGAAGTATTTAAGTGCTTAAGGAAAACATTAACTATAATGAAAGGAATGAAATTTATAGATGGTCATTGGCAAATGGACAAGATGTGTGGATATGTTAGAGATGTGGGATAATGATATTTATGGAATGATGATTAGTGACAAGTTTGGATTAAGCATTATCAATTAAGAGGAGAGATAGCAAGTAGATTTAAAACAACTAGGAAATGTTCAAAAAGGAAAGTGAATTGAGATGGAGAGTAAGGTTAAAAAAATTATTTAGACATTTGGTAAATGAAGGGAAATAAGGAATGTTTGAAGAGATGAGTGAATGACGGATGTTCAAAATTTGATAATGGTTTTGCAATAAGTAAATGCATAAGGATGATTAAAAATATGTTCTAAGTAGAGAGATGATACAAGTAGATGGGAGGTCATTTTTTAAGGGTAATCTTGGGAGGAGAAATAAAAGTTGAATGAGGAAAGGGTTAAGACGTGGAATTGAAAGGGTCATATATAGTTTACATGCTTATAAATAAGAGTTTAGATAAATTTGTGATGATTTTGGAGGTAAGACCAGTATGCTATAGATTGTTCAAGCATGACAAAGTCTTAAAAGGGTATTGTTTGGAGGTTAATTCAAAGTTGTACAAACTGAATATGAAAAAGGTATAACATGAAGAATGTGGATTTAAGTATGAATAAAGTTATGGGATAAGTGGTGCATCATAGAATTTTTATGTGAGTTATGGTTTAAGGAGGATATATTTTAAATGAAATTGTGATTAGTCGAATTTTTCCTATAGATTTAGAGTTGAATTTATGCTATTATGTAGTTATGACTTGTCGAACAAGGAGTGAAAATGATTCGAGATTCGAGAAATGTATTAAATGGCAAGTGGGAAAAATGATTTGAAATTTTATTTTATTACTAATTAATTATGCATTTTAAATGCGATGAGGTAAATTTTTGGAATTTTAAATTTTATTTTAAGAACTTTGGATTATGAGATAAATTTGACAAATTGACTTAAGTGTTTTAATTGGTTTTATCGTAAGTAGTTGTTTTCGAGACTAAAGATATTTTGGAAATATTTTAATAAGAAAGAGAATTGCAATACTTTGAATTTAATAAGATGTTATGTTATGGTTTAAAAGGTTTAATATCATTTATTTTCAATTGTGTTAAGAATGAAATAAATGTTTAGGTTTTTTAATAAGGTAAAAGGTTGTGTCTAATACTTATAGTGAAATTTCTATTATTTGATGTTTTGATATGATGTCCTTAAGAGCATTTTGCCAAGCTTTTCAAATAAATTATGGTTTTACTTGTGCATACATATTTTTGGTATGATGATTTCGTAATTACCTTATAAAATATTACATTCATACACTTCGAGAGTAGGATTTCCAAATTCTAAAGACAAAATTTTATTAAGAGGGGAAGAGTCATCGTGCTCCAAATTTTTGTTTGTTTTCTTAATTACTTTTTAGTTCCTTTAATATTTATTTTCCCTCTATAGTGTGTTTTTTCTATTATTTTATTCTTAAACTTGAATTTTTGTAAATATTTTGTATTTTAGTGTTTAAAAGAGGAATATTCAATTTTTTGATGCTAGAATTAAATATTTGGTAAAACATTAGTGAAAAATTGAGAAAAAAATTTGGTGACTTAGAGTTTTTGGAGAAAAGAATAAGAATAATTAATGTTAGTGAATAAATTAGAGAAAATGAGTTAGAGGTGGAATAAATTGCAATTATTAAAGAAAAATTAATTTGAGGTAATTGATGTGCCTATGAATGATAAAATATGTGAAAATATATTAGAAAATAAAAATAGAAAGTGAATAGACAATTGGAGACAAAAGAAAGAAATAGGTTGAGAGATGCTCATTAAGGGAATAGTCAAAATTTCATAATATGGTCCACGGATGGAATCGTTTTTTTTTCTTTTTTTATATGTCATTTAGGTTTTAATATGTGAAAAAGAAGGGGATCTAAGATAGAAGAGGAGACACTCTTAGAAGAGAAAAGGCAAGAGAGTGAAGGAAGAAAAAAAAGGATGTTTGGAAGAAGAAGAAGAAGACTTGATTTCCAAGAATATATGAGTGAGATTGCATTCCTTCTTAAGCCCCTCTTAATATTAATTTTTGTGTGATGATTTTGAGTAAAAATTTTCTAGGATATTAATCTTTCATGGTTGTTTATATATATTCTTAATAATTGTAAAAGAGTTTTAGGAAATATTGTTTAATTTGTGAGACATAGGTTAATAAGTGTTGATGTTTTATTTTGGACATGAATGACTAAGTTGTATTTCTCTAATTATTTTGGAGTCAAAAGATGTGAATTTGAAAAAGTGCAAAGCATAAAAGTTGTAGATATATATGTAGAGTTTATTTCCATAAAAGAACAAGTGCCCCAAATTTTACATGTTAAGAGATATGGTTAAATTTTTAAAATTGGTCTGTCTAGTAGGATTAAAGTTGAATATGGTATTGTACTTGTAATTTGAGGGCTTATAGTACTGATTCAGAAGTTGGTTAAAATATGAAAGTTGTAGGTTTAGATGTTGTGTAATTATATGTAAAATGGTTTGAGTAAAATCGTTATAATTTGGAAGATAGAGCTAATTTACCATAAGTTATTTAGGGTGTTATGGCATCTTATGTGTTCTATTATTGGTAGCTAATTTTAGGGACAATATGAATTGAATTCAAGAAGTTATTCAACCTGAAAACTATATATACATATGATTATTAAGTGTGTAAAATTTTGTGTTTTATAACTAAATGTACTTTAACTCATTGTGAATGTCCCATGAGACGGTTATGTTGAAATTTTATAACATATACCTTTGAACTTTTTACTATAGTGGAAATTGGTTTTATTTGAAAATGTGTAGTGAATTGAAGTGGTCTCTATGAAAAATTGATAATGAATGGATTGCTTGAATAAAAATGAATAAAAGACTTAAGTAAAGTGACTCAAGCAAATTTCTTTAAATAAAGTCCAAAGTGAAGTGACTTAGGCAATGTTTTTTAACAAAGACGTAAGTAAGGTGACTTAGGCAAAAGACCTAAATGAGGTGACTTAGGCAAAATTTCATTAAACAAAGACCTAAGAGAGGTGACTTAGGAAAATTTTCTTAAATAAGAACTAAGTGAAGTGGTTTAAGCAAAAGATCCAAGTGAGTGTCATAGGCAAAATTTTCTTAAACAAAAACCTAAGTGAAGTGACTTATGAATTAGGCAAAAGACCTAAGTGAGGTGACATAGGCAACGAAATAGAGACTCACTTAGGCCTTTGTTTAACAAAAATGATGAAGGCCATATGTAATAAAATAGTCTACATGTACGCTTCATGCTTGATATGGTATTGCTTGTTCAAGAAAATAATATCTTGTTATGTGGTTGATGATTATGGTGATTGATGAACTTGTGTCTTAATGATTGTGATGATGCTTGATACAAGAAATGAAGTCTTGCTTAAATCTTGATGTGAAATGAGAAAATTGACCTTAGGCCTTGATGTGGGTGATGCTTATATTAGAGTGTTGTAGAATATCCAACAGGCATGGTTGTGCATAATTATAGGTAGGAAACTTATGACTTATTTTATAAACCAAATGGTTTTCAAAATGAAAACAATTTTTTTTGGTGCATAACTACTCACGGGTAAAAATATTTTCCTTCATTTAGTGTAATACTTATATTTTCATTATTTTCCCCTCTCCACGAAAAAAAGGGAAAAGGTTATTAAGTCAATTGGCATGCAGCAACAACATTAAGCACTAGGAAGTTCTAGACAAGGTCAACCAAAGTTGTTTAATCATTTTTATTTTTCTCAAGTATTTAAAACATTGTGTCTTTGGACATCAATGTAGACATTGGAGGCATTAATGCAGTTATGAACTTGTATACTAAAATTATTATTATTGCTATTATGTTATTACTAAGTACAATTTGACCTTATGTATTAAATGATGATGAGATTATTCTTAGACTATTATGATTAATTAATGAATGAATTATGACTATTTGTTCTTAAAATATCTTGTCAATTGAATGGTAATTAGATGGATAGAAAGTAAGAGCATGTTAAGTTATGTGCATTCATAAGGTTAGCTTAACACTCCAATATCAAGTTAATACTATGCAATCCACCCCAAGCCTTATTAAGGTAGGGTTTGACATAAAGAATTCAATGAAATAATTAAAGAGGAAACTAAGGTAGGAATAATTATAAACTAAACAAAGCTTAGTCTCATGGCATTGTATGTTTTTATTTTAAAAGTTGTCAAGAGGATTTATTTATTAATCATCTAAAGTGTGTTGTTTATAAGATATATCAATAATCAAAGTCTTACACTGACCTTGATGTTTAATAAAGCTTGATAGTTGTAGGTGAAAAAGCTCATGAAATATAAAAATTTGAAGTGAAGATAATAAGGTTAAGATTAATCAAGTAAGAGTGTACATTATGATTCGAACATTCTTTTTAGTTATTACTAAAACTAGAAAAACACTTTAGTCAAGCCCAGGCCTACAAAAGGTGACCAACTTTACCAAATCTCATAAAAGTGTTGAAAAGGACAATCTTTTAGCTAAGGAATCTACAAGAAATCATAACAATTAGTAGTACCACCACCACTACTACTTATAGATAGTGGTTGTATTGTGAATATACTCATTTCCAATATACTTTTGTGCATATAACTTAATGTCACATTTTATGTTTTTCAACAAATTTTCTTGTCCTTAATCTTTTCTTAATATTATAAGTCAAATCACATATAACTTCAACCAACTCCATTATATATATGGGGTATGTGCATTCAAGGAGCTCTTTATTATAACAGTTTCAAGTTCTTGAAGCAAAAGTTTTATAGGGGGAACAAAGCTACATTCAAGAACTACTCAAAATCTTTCAAATAATGTTTGTAACGTTGACTTTCCTAGTTAAAGATATATAGACATAAACATAAACACAAACTTATAACATATAACATAAAGACAAACAAACACAAATTGTGAATAGATAAAAAGATTCCATGAATTTTTAGAATCTATACAAGAGAAACTATAATATGCAAAAATTTATTAAAATATTAGGACATACTTGTTGAGATTCACCTATTGTTCCTACCCCATAATTGTGAATAAAGAAGAGACTTGCACTATGAAGAAGATCGCAAAACAGAGGGAGACAACCAAAGTTGACGATAGAGATGGAGGTCCAGAGGAGAGATGAGAGTTGTTAGAGACAAGGCATCACAAATAATGTCGCTTTGCTCTCAAAATGACGTGGTTTTGATCTCAAAATTGCCAAGTGTACTTATAATTACTGTGTAATTAGCAGATAAAATAAACAATATAATTACCTAACAGAAAAATATAAATGAAAAAAAATCTTCTGCAAGCCGAATCTAGAAAGTCGATTCGGGTATTAATTTTGAATGGAAATACTAGGAGTGAACAGTGAACATCAGTGCTGTCAGTTGTCACTCATACCTAACTGTTTTTAGATAACGCTCATAAATACTTGGTACCTGCAATCATTCATCTTAATTGTTTCTTTCCTTGTTAACTCTTCATTAACTTGGCTAACAAAGCTAGCAAGATTTCATTTTAAAACTTGTCTATAGATTTTAACCACCTTGAGTTTAATTTGTACAAGCTAGGTAGACTATTGCATAATTGGAAATTTAGCAACTCCCATATGCATGTATTGCTGATCTTGTTATAAACCACCAATATTCTCGTCACAATCCTCAGATTTGTCTTCCAGGTGAATTAAAACATGGTACGATTTCTACTGCATGTCTCCCGTCTCCACTTCTTCTGATCATGGCTATTCTCCCTTGACAAATGTGTCCTCATCTTAACCAGGATTATGAGACTGTTGAAGGAAAGGTTGATTGGCATGGAGAGCCAGCTATAAAATGCAAGCATGGAGGAAAAAGGGCATCTTTATTTGTTCTAGGCAAGTACCATATTATATTATATTATCAAAGAAAACATCTATATGTGAGCCATTATTCTAAAACACTTCTGGTTGTGGTGTGTATGCAGGCATGATGGTGTTAGATAGTGCAGCAAACGTGGCGTTGCAAGTTAATTTGGTGACATATCTCATTCGGGTGATGCATTTGGAGCTAGCAGATGCTGCAAATCAGCTAACCAATATGCTTGGCACCGTCCACATTCTCACTTGGCTCATTGCAGCTTTTGCAGACACTTATTTTGGAAGATACAGAGTTGCCATAGTTTCAGGATTCTTCGAGTTCTTGGTAGGTATATATTTGTTGCTTGCTTTGTTAAGTTGTTTCTGTACAATTTTCTGAATTTCTTTTCCTTAGTTTTATTTAGTTACTGAAGTTTGAAGATTCAAAGGCAAAAACAATCAGATTATTGACTTAGAGCAAGAAATTTTTGTTGTATTATTTTGACTTTTAATTAGCTTGGTATTTTTTTGACTTTGGTTGGTGGTTGTTAGCTAAATTTTAATCCCATATTGGGAGGAGATGAAGATGGAGGAGGTTTCTAAAACTATAAAAGGAGCCTCCCTTCCT
>JANZLC010000002.1:34282102-34333914 GCA_026413385.1 Erythroxylum gracilipes
AATAACTGTAAATTTCTGTTTCTGACAGTCTGATTTGATTGTTCTGTCTTGGGTGGCATCCACATATCCTCCCAGGGAGTATTTGGGTGTTACAACTCTTCTATAGGAACTTATAAAAGGTTATTGTGGTAAAGACTGCATAATTAAAATGGATATGAGGAAAGCTTATGATAATATAGATTGGGAACTCCTTTTGAACACTACGAAAGCAATGGATTTTTTTTAGAAAACTTTACTGAATGGATGTTTCAATGTTTCTTCACTCCCTCCCACCTTTCATATACTGATAAATGGGAAACCAATTAAAGCTGTTAAGAGCTCAAAAGGGATTAGGCAAGGAGATTCTACATCTCCTTGCATGTTTTCTCTAGTGATGGAGGTCATCAATATACTCCTAAAAAAACCATCAAGGATAGCAAATCATTCAAATCCCACTCAAAATGTAAAAGATTGAAGATATCTAATCTTACATTTGTTGATGATTTGATCCTATTTTCTAAAGCGAATGGACAATTAATCATAATTCTAGTCAAAATGTTAAGGATGTTCTATAAGATATCAAGACTTGAAGCAAGTGAATCTAAAAGTGTTTTCTATTCTTTGACAATTGTAGTTCCATTGTTGACCTGGGATTTCTATGTTTCAACTCTTAGATGTAACCTATAGTTTGGAATATCCATGAGCACAGTCTAATGCTTGCTCCTTCCTTAACTTCCCTATTAGTAACCCTACCTACAATGGAATTCAAAAAAATGATCATTTTTTCTCTGCATTCTTCAATCTTCTTTATAGTGGTAATGCTAGACTTCTCTAGAATTCAGTCTTGGAATTGGCTAGCCATAAAATTTACTAATGCCATCTTAGATTTGTTTATATGAAACATGAATGATAATTTTTTTCTCTGCATTCTTCAATCATCTTTATAGTGGTAATGCTAGACTTCTCTAGAATTCAGTCTTGGAATTGGCTAGCCATAAAATTTTCTAATGCCATCTTAGATTTGTTTATTATGAAACATGAATGCTCAGCCTATATGTTTTTGTTTTGAAACATTTTTCATTCCTATTATTGGTTGCATATAATTCCTACTTGCATCCTTCAATGCATCCAACTCTAATTTTCCTAAAATCACTTTTTTTTCCATTGGACATTAAACCCTGTTGCTATTGATAAGCAACAACAACATCTTTAAATTCTTTAGCATTGGAAAACTCCATACTTATTGTCCAATGTAATGTACTACCACCTGCTGCATATCTAACACTTGTGCTAAGTCTTTTAATTGACTCCCCAGGCTACTCTCCACAAAGGTACTCATTACTGGTAATGAAACTTCCATAATCATTAAAATCAATCTCCATTGGTTGATGTCCACTTAGAATTGAAACATCAAATGTATTTTGTATAACTTCATCTTCATTGTCACTTTCATCTTCATTAACACCTTTAGCTTCATTAAAACCTTTAGCTTTATTATCACCTTCTACTTCGTTGTCACCTTCAGTTTCATTATAAGTGCACACATTCCTATCATTACTATTCTCTTCTTCATTGATATTTACATTAATTTCATCAGCATAACATCCTCATCAAATCCTCAATCCTCATTATTGCCACAACTTCTAAAGCTGTAATCGAATCATCACGTTTGTATATGGGATACACCCCAATTGCCACATATATTTATAAAAAGTTAATTAACGTAATGCAACTTTCATTTGATTCAATAAGCCCTAAAGACTCATTAAATCTAAAACTCAAAACTCAATAATATTCATTGTCCACTTGTAAGTATCTAAGTTCCTTACCCATCTCACAAAATTTTTAAATATGACAAAATCAAATTCCTCTTTATCAAGATAACTTAACAAAATACCCTCATAACTCAACTCGGGATCTTTTTAAAGTATCCATATCAATCTATTTTCAAGGTTTCGTAATGAGTTCGTATATCCCAATGAATGGCAAGTAAATAACCCTACAAATGATAAGTAAATAACAAGTTGTAAACAAATACATGCAAACATATATACAAGCTACCTTGAATAATGTTAATTGAGCATAAAATAATATCCATTTCAGATGTAAACAGATATGCAAGCTATTTCAAATACAAACACATATACAAACTACTTTGATTAATGCTAATTGAGCAGAAAATAATTGACGAAAAAATAGTATAGAAGTTATTTAAGATGCAAACATATATACACACTACTTTGACTAATGCTAATTAAGGAAAAATTAATACAAAAGTTATTTCAGATGTAAACACATCTGTAAATACATACAAACACAAATACAAACATTTATACAAGCTACTTTGACTAATGTTAAATGAGCAATAAATAGCTAACCAGATGCTTCTTTTAGGTAAACATATATGCAAGCCATACAATATTATGTTATTATATTATTGAGTTTGTTTTATTCTAAATGGTATAGGCATGAATTATCTATTTTATAAACACGTTCCTTTATGATTAACTTCAAAGTTTTGTATTGATTCAAGAAAGAATTTTGCAAGTAAAACCATGAGTTTTACTTAAAAGCTATGGTTTATGTGATTAAATTATTAGGTTCTTGATAGACCAAACAGAAGTTATTATGAACTTCAGGAATTCTAATTGTGGCACTATTAATGGTTTAAATTTTGAATACAATTGGCTCATCATTATTAGGTCTTACTAATTTTAGATATGGAGTAGAGAACTCTACAGAATTTAGATCAAGTTCAAATTGAACATTTATGAAATTGATTGGAAATAGGACCTCATCAATTATGTACAAAGTTTTTATAATCTAATTGAAGTTACAATCATAATATTAGACCTAACACTCTCCTCAAATAGATTTTCACTCTCGATCCTTAACTTATGCTTATTCCGGGGAAACATGTTTTGCTAAGATAATATCCAAGGATATTAAGTTCTATGAAAGTAATCTTATATTAGGCACTGAATATTAGACAATTGAAAGTTATTCATCATAGTTCTCCTTATGTGTTGTTATTTTATGCCTCGATAATTTGCAGTAAGTTGCTTAGTTTATTTGAATTTGGTATAAAAGGCTCTTAGATTTTTTTTTTGGTTATTGTACAATATTTCCCCCATCTCTAGTATTGTAGAAGGCATATAATATTGAAAATATTGACAAAGAAAAGTAAGTTGTCTGGATCATATATTACCTCCAATCTACCACAATAGGTAAAATGGATCCACGATTTACTACACCTATTTCCTACCTATATAAATAGATTTGTTATTTAAAATTACAACAATATAGCATTCTATAACATAAACAAACTGTAGAAACTTAGTGACGGAGTCGCACAACATTGTGAAACAAGGAGAAGACACACCACACTATGAAACAAGGATAAGCCCACAATGAGAAGCACACCTAACCTCTAATACATGCCTAAAGAAACAAAGAAATTCCACACAACCATAAATAGATAAACATAAGATTAGGGACGTGGGTTTCCTTCATTTTCGCAGCTAAAGATAAGCAAGCCATCGAAAGTAGCTGAAATGGCCACCCATTGACTTGCAATGGTCCTATATAATGTTATAATTTTACCAAATAACAACAATAATGACACTAACAAAATAAGATAACATTTTCTGAAGCAAAGACTTTCACCTTCCTGTAAAATTTGACATTCTTCGTGAAAAAGATGACATCTTCAACATTTTAGAAAGAAAACAACAGTGTCGTTAGAAAAATCATATTTTTCAAGAAAACTAAGCAATTTTGCAAAAAAATATGTAGCAAGTAAGAAGGGTATAAATCTTTACTGGGAAAGAATGAGAAGAAAGGAAGCAATCAAAATAATTGATAGAAAGCATAGTCGTTACTAGCCTAAAAAGATAATAACCATGCACCTACAATTCACCAATTATCACAAACTCAATCCACGAACTAACAAATTCATTTTTTTACATAACTACTTAAATGGTAAAGTATATTTATAGCTTGAGGATCCAATTAATGGAATCCTTATAAGCATTTACGTCCATGGAGCGATTTTGACAACGTTGGAGATAATCAAACTGAAGCATGAAGTGGGGTTTAGAGTCAATAAGCTTGGTTATATAGGTTTCGTTGGTTGGCAACAGAAAACCGTTAGAGAACGAGGATTAAGGTTGATTATAGGCCGAGGAGTCATTGGCATTGGATTAGAGAGGCTACAAAATGGTGAGTTTTATACATTACTATGGGACCTACTTTTATTTAAAAATAAGAATGCCACATCAACAAAAGGTAAGTCTCACTAATACGCATAATTTTAAAAAAGTCACGTCATATAAGTGACAAATGGTAACTTTCGTCAGATTTTTTGTCTTTATAAGATCTATTTTGAAGGTTTTGTAAATATTGAGGTTCAGTTTGAACGTCCCAAAATGTTAAGGTGCAATTTAAATTTTAGTGTAAATATTAGGGTCTAAATTACACTTTTGGTCAAAATCAATATTCTACTTAGGTTTACTGTGTGGAATTCAAATTTAGATCATAAGACATTATTTTGGACAATCTTTGTTGGCTTATGATTACAACTTTTAAATGAAAATTAAAATATTTTCCAATTTTCAAGTCTAATCTGTATCAATTAGACTTGATTTGAAGATTTGAATTGATTGAGTCACAAACTTAGACGAGCCCAATTGAATTAGAGATTAGACCCCTAACTTCAAATTTTATTTGAGTTGCTTGCAATCCAATTCAATTTGCTTTCAAATTGTGAGCTTTAGGTTTGATAGAATCTCAAAGTAGGCTTAAGTCACTAATAAAAGTTTTGGATCAAACTTGAGCTATAGATAACCCAAGTCTAGTTAGACTTATTTGGGGTCCTAATTAAAGCCAACAATGATTTCATGTATTCTATCTCTCTATTTTTTCAAGAGTAGATTATCAAACGTAAATTAAGGTCCTGAAGTAGGTATAATTGTAACTTGTGTAACTGATTGAGCTTGCTTGTGGTAGTGGTTCAAGTTTAAAAAGCTCAATTCTTGTGAATTCTGTTTCACTAATTTCAAGTTCAACTTTAATATATTAAAACATTGTCCTCAAAATATTAGATAATTATGCAAAATCAGCAAATTGCGCTGAAGAATAAATTGAAGGTTCAAAAATATGTTCCGATGATGACTAGATATTAACTCAGAAATGAAGTTACTCCTAGTCGTTTCGACCTTTGACCTCCGCTCTTGGGTTCTGTGCTGAGTGGATATCAGTTGCCGTCTAAAGTAGTAAAGGCCTTTAGTATAGGCAAGCTGGGAAAGTGCACAATTGAAGGGCAAGAAAGCTTTGCAGGTTTTCATGGCCGTCATTTTCATGGAAACTGACGATTCAGGCCCCCTATCTCACATGATCCTGACATGTCATACGTCATCTCCATTTCAACCTGCTTATACTTTATCCATCAATTTCATTTTAATGATGTTGTGACCGGGAGACATTGACCACAAGGGTTAGCTTAATACATTTATATTTTATTTTATATTGATAATATATTTACTTTTGATACATACATATAAAAAATAGTATAATAATCTTTGAAATGTGTAAATATAATATTTAAATTGTATTTTATTTAACACATTTTTTATTTTTATTATTTTATATAGGGAAATTTTATTTTTTTAATTTAGTCCTAAAATTTTTTAAAATTTATCGTTCTAATCAATATTTAATTAGTATTCTAATTACCCTCTGGTACTAACCGAAAGAGTCAGTATCGATTGTACCATAATCATATACGAAATTGTCGAGCTACTGACTAGTACCAAAATCCTATATAAAATTTTCTTGTTTGATAACCGATTTTTTGCTACTATAGCTAGTATGGAAAGGTATTCTAAACAATGCTAATAATGTGAAAATTAATGGTTTGTACAGCTGTGGGGCAATTTTTAGTTTTAAATTTTATTTGATTGACTTTTTAATTCAATTTTTATAATTTATAAAATCATAAAATTAATTAATAATAAAGAATATGAGTAAGGTAACTCTGTTATAAAATTAAAAACTTTATAAATTAATATTTAAATATCAAATATCTGAATTCTAAATAATAAAATTAATAATTAAAATATATAGTATCAAATAAAAATTAATTTTTACTAAATAAATATAAGATTTTAATGAGTATTTATTAATAAATACTATATACTAAATTCGAATAAAATTGTTTTCTTAGTTAATTTGTCTTTGGCATAAAATCATGCATGTCCAGATTCTCATGAAATCAGACGATGACAATTCTAACAGTCGAACGCTTCACACTTGAGGTCATGTAAATGAATTGCTTAATGACATGAGAATTGAGCATCTCATAAACTCCTAAAAAGAGAAGGGGTGAAAAAAGGGGGGAAACACAGAGAGGAGCAGTGACTCCTGTGCGTCGTGGGTCCAAATATGATATAGAAAACTACCAGAAAGAGGAAGAACTTAAGACTGACAACAACTTGGAAACGAAGTGAATCATCAAATGAGAAACTGCAGAAAATAATTGCACCTTCGCAGTTATTATTATTGTTGAAGTTGGACATGTTCATGACTTGTCTCCTTCGCTGCAACAACTCAGCAGGCCTGGACTATCTAGTTCATCTCCAAAAAACATTCTCTCATTATTAGATAATTGTGAATGATTTAGTGGAAAATGGATCCATAGTTTACTTGGTATTGCAAGAGGTACTGGTCCCAAGTTGTTAACTCTACAGTTTCTAAGCCAGCAATACGTATTCAACAGAAACTGAGGCTCTTTTATGCAAACAATTGAATGCTAATGTGAAATAAGATTTATTTGTTGGGCCAGACAGGTCAGCAGGAAGCTAACTGTGTCATAGAAGTTGGTTTCGTGTTAGTTGTTGCACGACCACCATTGTACCAGCAATGTATACATTTTTCTCTGTAATGAAGGAATACGCAAACTCCAGTTTTTGCAGATAGCTGAAGAATTCATGTGTTAATTTGAATCGAATTCAGGACTTTCAGATTTAGAAACACTAAAGTCAACCCTTGGTACATCAATATCACTACGGGAAACAAACTTGCTTGGATATTCATAAAGTGTTTTCACTTCAAAACGGGAAAGAGGAGCAACGCATGGTAGCATGTGTAAGTGGCTCCTAAGTTCATGGGATTCATCTCCATTCATGAAAAGATCATAAGACCTATATTAGAGTTTCTTATCTGACCAGACTAAACTGGTCCAATGTGATTTGCTCTATTTAGAAAGTCCCTTATGTGCAAGACGTCAAGATGCCTTGTACATAAAGGCCGTATGAGTCAAAGAATTAAATATAACACAAAGCATTAGCAGGAGAAAGCATAATTGAACATGAAATCTTCTCCATTGGAATGTAAAAACAGGTAAAAGGGAAATTATGTCCATAAATGAACTAGTCGAGAGCTTGCTAGTCCATCTTAAGCACAAAGTTTGAGAAAACTGTGCAGCTTGTTCATATACTTCTTATGCCTTTGCCTATTAATTATCCATTCTTGAATTGGCACATCCAAAACTTAGGTAATTAATTTTAATGACATTTATTTATTTTTGTTTGAATAAGTGGTTTAAGATTTTGTTGATTTTTGAACAATATATTATAACTTTTATTGTCTTTAATAAAAGGTATTTGAAATTAAGTATTCAGGATTTTTTTTTTCAGATTTTCAATTAATGTACATATTTTTAAAGGATCAGAGACAATTGAATATTTAAATAGCCACAACAACTTAGTAAAAATTTCGTTAAAATATAGATTCTGAACAAATGAATATTCTCAAACTTATTTAAATGCAAAAAAAGTAAACAATTATTTATAATAACACTAGTGGATTTTTTTTACTACAAGTTCAATAAAAATTCCACTCATTATAATAAAGTTCTATTTTTCATTAAATTTTAACTCAATTAGATTTTTTGTTATACTACTTTATTATCTGTATATTAGATTATATTTTAAATTTTAAATTTAATTTGTAAATACTAATTAATAAAAATATAATAAGCCCTTAAATTATAAGTAAAATCTCTTATTAAATTACAAGTAAATTATAACCAAACTTATCTTCCAATTCCTAGCAATTGTTCATAAAATATATCTTCATTAAACTAATTTTAGCAAAAATTTAAAACTCCTCTTTAAGCACCAAAATGTGAAATACTTTAAAATTTAATAGATAATAGGAAAAAGCACACTATATATAAAAAATATAAATTGAAGGACTAAATAGTACTTAAGAAAACTAAACAAAAATTCGAGGCATTACATTACTTTTCTTTTATGGCAGCCCCAAATTCATATTTCAATCTTCATTAAAAGAAGACGATTAATATCATTCAGAGGTAAGTTCCTCTACTTTTTATTATCATGTTTTCTATTGTTTCTTTTTTTATATAATATTAAAACATTAAAAAATAAATTATATCTTTATTTAATAATTATTTTAAACATGATTGATAATAATAATTTTTAATGATAAAAATAGTGTAAAAAGAATTAAGTTTCTATTATAATTTTTGGTAAATATTTTAAATTTTATATAACAGTGAATTTAAATTCTAAACGGTTTAGTATAAGGAAAGAGTCAATTGAGGGTGTTATAATTAGTCTATTATTAATGTGTAATCAACTTAAAGTTTATAATTAGAACATTGAAGACAAATAGCTATTATATATTTTTGTATGTAAATTTTCATTTACTCTTGTTGTAAAGAAGTTTGATCAAAGTTTTTATATGGATTTGCATGAGATTACTATTTACAAATAAAGATGGATAAAAGTTAGCGAGAATTCCAAAGAATGTGGTTTTGCAAAAATTCTAGATTAGTCATAGTTGCTTTAAATTGTATCTGTAGTTGCTTGATATAAAGCAACTGTACCAACAATTATAATTTTTCTTGCACAAATAAAAATAGAAAAATTAAATACAAAATAAACAAATTAACACTCGAGATTCGGTAACGCAGTTAGACACATATTGTCTATATCTACAGGGCCCTCACCTAGCTTTATCACTTTTACCAAAAAACAACAATATTTTTACTCAAGGCATTACAGAGCTGGCACACCTTACCCTTGACGTTATTCCTCGTCCTCACAATGCATGAAAGTAAATCATACTCAATAACACGATCAGTTTGTGTTAACCTCAACAGAGGATTTTCTCAAGTGGTGTGAGGTGTGGGTCTTGCACCCAACAAAACTCTGAGGTCTCGAGTTCGAGCTCCAGACACCCACAAAGGTAAACGGTTGTAGTTCAACTCGATGCCACCAAATGGAACAAAACCTAAGCGGTGCGGGCTCACCCAAACCACCCAAGTGGTGTGAGGCGTGGGTCTTGCACCCAACAAAACCCTGAGGTCTTGAGTTCGAACCCCAGACACCCACAAAGGTAAACAGTTGTAGTTCAACTCGCTGCCACCAAAGGGGACAAAACCTAAGCGGTGCGGGCTCACCCAAACCACATATAAAAAAGGATATAAAATGAGCGTATAAAGAATCTATAACTCAATGTCTAAAGATTTGGAGTCAAAGATAATATCCCTTCTTTTGTATATGATTTACTTAAATCCAATTTGATTTTACTCCATTTAAGTCGTGATCCCTTCGTGATCTAATAATTAGTACAAGGTCAAGTGATCAAAGTAGGCTTGAATAACATGGACTCAATAATCACTGCAACAAAAATGGCTTTTGACTATGTTTTTTTGATGACGAATTTAAATTGAAGCTAAATGTGAGTTTTTCGCAATGCATTTTAAAAATCGTTGTTGTGGCTTATCCTTTAATGTTGTCGCTAAAGGGTAAACCGTAAACCTTTGGCGATGATTTCGTAAATCGTCAAGGGTGACTTTTGGTAATGATTTTTGGAAATCGTAACCAAATGATTAATGACAAAATAATTCTCTTATTTATAACGATGAATTCACTAACTTTAACTTAATCAATTTGTAACCAAATATTATATTGAGAAAAATCAAATTTAATACTATTGATAAATAATTCTAAGTGTAAAAAATTTTTAGCTTACTAAAATGTCAAATCATTTAAATAATTTATGAAACTATAAACTTAAAATTAATTAATATTGCATATATTTATTCTTTTTTTCTCTTTTAAATTATATGATGTGATTAACTTATATGGTGCCACAAAATTTTCAAATAGTTTTAATATGAAATTTGTAATATAATGATACATGATTCTTATAAAAAATAAAAAATAAAAATGATATATGGTAAGTAATATAAAATTTTAATTAGAAGTTTAATAATTCTTACAAACAAAATAATAAATAAATTTTCACGTCTTTTCCATCAAAAATAAAAGGAAATAATTTTCTTTAAAGATTTAAAGTGACATGAGACTCGGTAAATAAAGTAAAGGAGTTTCCTATGTCTGGATTCCCAAGAAGACTCCTTACACGTTTGAAGGTATCAATTAAAATAGAAAAAGATCTTCCCCTAAGAGTTGGTTTATTGACACCCTCTTCCAACAACTTCTTGACTTTAACTAAACTAGCAGAAGATACAATGAATGATTTCCCATATGTAATATAGATCAGTGAATTAGATGAACCGTAAATACCATACGTTTCACCTAAGGAGCAAATAGTATAGAACAATCAAGTTAATTTCTTCACAATCCTTTGAAAAATTAAATCTTAAAAACTTAAAAAGCCAAATCAAACAGTATAAGAAACCCAAATTCAAACACATGCATACTTTATTGAATGACTCCATCATCGTCATATTGAACAAACATAGCTTTTGCAATGGATGACTGTTCCAAAATAATTGAATTCCCTAATCTTGTATGGAGCATCAGGACATCAACTTTGCCTCCTTTTCATGTGCGTTCTTTTGAAGATTCAAGGAAGCTTTACACAACACATAGTATATACAATCACACGTTCATCTAATAGCTTCCTAACAGAAAATGAGATATAGCTAATAAAGAAAGAGAGCTAATTCAGATGATACTAAAAACCTTGAAGAAGAAAATCAGCCATTAAAGGCAAGTAGTGATTAGACTTTCATGAGTAGATTTGTTGTACATCGATTTGTTCTTCAGGAGAAATACTACCAGATACGTCCCATCGGAGCTCACTTTTGCCATCGAAAACTATCTGCCATGTCAAGATTTCGTGATGAATTTATGTTAACAGTTTTATTATGAATAGTCAATAAAAAAAACAAGTCATAAATATAATCAATATAGAAGCAGAGTATACAATTTAATAAGGAAACGAACAATTATATGAATTTATATGCAATTAAAAGAATATTCACAAAAGAAGGAAAGATCATTGGAACTTAAAATTTTAACTAGCCAAATATCCCCTACACAAGCACATTCTATGTTTGCAAATCACCCTTAAAGATTAAAAAAAACCTAGAGCACATGCCACAAATTAATAAGTGATTTGACATGTTTAAGAATATAACACTTCTTATTTGAATGTTTCAACATTGTAGCAATGTCAATTTTGTGATTTGTTAACGAAGATAACTTTATATGATAAGGTTGAGAATGTTAACTGTGTATGTACTATGTTTAGGGAATGCATAATTAAGTGTGCTTTCCTCTAAAGCCATTATTATGATGAAAAGAGTTGGGTCCCCCAAGCCCCTCATCAGATATGGAGAGAGCTACTATCATGGAATTCAAAACAGAAGGAAGTATAGATTTAGGAAGGCCAACCCTAGGTAATTAATAAGATGCAGAAATCACAAAGAAAACAAATGCAAAAAATCCAAGCAAATGGACAAATCAACTTTAGAGTAGTTAAGCACAAATTTAAAGAGGGAAGACTTACTTGAAGAGTTTAATGAAGATTGGGGATCGAAGTTGTCTCTCTAAAACAAGACCCTATGCTCTCTAACTACTAGTTGGAAATCTGGATTAAGTAAAGAAGACATACAAAAGATTTAAGTAATTTCATACCTCAATTTTAGCTTTTACCTGGGATGAGAGTGATCTATGACTCCTTCAAGAGAAAGCATATGACTATCTATTGCAAAATAGTGGCCAAAGGTATAAAGAAGAACAAAAGGTTAAAAGCATGACAAAGGAACCGACCATACTTGGCAACTTGACCATCTTGGAGAAGAAGATTGCCTTTGATGGTTTTGCCCTAATTACGAAGCATTTAGAGACTCTTTCGGTAGGTGAATATTTATTTACCTTATTTATAAAAAGTCATTATAGATAGATTATCTTGTCTGCTGCTTGGAACAACGTTTTTTTGTTTTTTTTACTATGTTAGTAGCTGAGGGTTACGTTATCGTTTTTGTTGCTTTGTAAGTAGAAGGTCTACTGCTTGCAAAAATGAGCCCTGTTTTGGGCCTCTAATTGTTTGCATGCTCTATCCAAACAATTTATGTCCTATGTTTAGGTAATTAGGTTTTTAATTTCATAAAACGACGTGATTTTGGCTTCACTTTGGCGACGAATACAAAAATCATCGTGAAAAGGTGAAACTTTATTTATAATTTGTCTGCAAACCCTATTCCTAATAGAATAATATGATAACTAAGATATGAGAAAATTTATCTATTATCTATACATTCATATATCATTATACTAATTACATTTATTATCTATACATTCATATATCATTATATTAATTACCACATATAATTATATTTATTTTAATATAATTAAAAATAATTGCAACATGGTAAAAAATGAAAATTAAATGAAAATTAATATTAATATCATATTCTAATTAAAAATAATTGCAATATGGTAAAAAATGAAAATAAAATGAATATTAAATATTAATATCATATTCTTAATAATCAAATTTAATATTATTAACAATGATTGTAAGTCTAAAAATAAATTTAGTTAACGACAATGTCATTTCAAAAATTTATAAAATTAAAAACACAAAATTAATTAATATTACATAGATTTATACTCTTCATTTATTTCTTTTAAAATATATGATTTGATAACTTTATGTGGTGTCACATAACTCTATTTATTATATATAAATTATATACTATTTTATAGAATTTCTATATTACATAAAATTTGTTATATATATAAATGAAAAGATTTATCCATAATTTAGCGATACGTAAGGAAAAACGTTGCCCAAAGATCAACCCTTTGATGACGTTTGTCTTTATTCATCGTTAATGATCTACCCATTGGTGTCGACTCTGTGAGATCCTCGCCAAAAGGCTAATCTTTAGGTGACGTTTTTCTGAATTCATCTCCAATTGTCTACATCTGGCGACGTTTTCCTAAAATCGTCACCAAATGTTGGCTAGTTCTTAAATATAACACGAAAACAACATTGTTTTTTCCACAAAAAATGTTGTCATTTTAGTGTTATTTTAAACACGAAAATGAAGCCCTTCTTCATATTCATTCTTCATCATCATTGTGTCCCAAAACATTTTTGCGTTGAAGAGCCTCCGGTTTCTTCCAGCTTCATCATTTGTTGTCCTCCATCTTCAGTTGTCCAACGTATATTGAGTTTTTATGTTATGCTTTTATTGTCTTAGTTATTGTATTTAGGCTTTTTTTCTACTACTCTTTGTTTCGGTTTTATGTGTTGTTGTTTGGAAGGAGGTGAATGCGTGTTGTTGTTTGTAAGATGGTGAGTGCATATTTTTTTTAGGAAGATGGTGAATGCGTCCAGTAAGCTTGTTTGAGTATAGCCTATAATGTGTTCGATGAAAGTTCTGTTAGATATTATAATAGAATTAGTTTTACAAAACAGGCTTGTAATGCTGACTTGATATTTTGGAGAAGCACTATTTTAATTATGTAAGAGCCTTGTTTTAAGGTGGAGTTAATGGATAAAATTTTATCCAAAAGAATTAAAATATTATAGGTTTTAGTTTATATTTAAAAGTAAACAACTTAAGTTCTTCTTTTCAGTTGTTCACTTTTAATACAGAATTTGATTGTTCCAACCTTCACCCTTTGTTGCTAAGTATTTCTTTAAATTTAAGGAATATCCATATTAAGAATTTTTTAGGGGAACTAACACTATTACAAAGAACATATATTATATTCAAATGAGCTCATATACAATAGTAGATACTTGCTCATCAAGTTCCTTTTTTTAACCAAACCCTTTAATTAATTCAATTCAAAAAAATTTTATCAACCCCATTGAGGTTAGGAAAAAATATTCAATTTTAGGCTTAAGCTCACATATTGGTTTTAATAAAAGAGAGAGAGTTATTAAGTCAATTTGTTAAACCATCGAATATGTGATTCTTATAGTGATTTTGAGAAAATATCAAGCTTCTTTGTTTATCATAGGGAATAGAATAATAATGAACTTATTTTTATCATTATGTTATTTAGACCTTAAACTGCGTTTAGTAATTTACTTTTAATTGTGTAGCTACATGGACAGAAGTTGGATATCTCATCGGAAATGGTCTATTGAATAATTAGGAGTTAAGAGTTTCATGTAATTTGTAAAAGATCAAATGGTGTAGAATGTTGTATTCATTGTCCATGCATAGATTGCTTAAATATGAACATTCAAAGTCAAGATGTGGTATATAATCACTTGCTTATTCGAGGTATAGATAAATTATATACTCTATATATTTATCATGGAGAACACTCCAAAGCAAGTGGTAGTAGAAGTGTTGATACAAGTGTTGATGTTAGTAACAATAATGATGTAAAAGATTTTGATATTAATGACAACAGTGATGATAGGATTGGAAAGATGTTAGAGGATTATGGGAATTATGTGGAGACTATGAATTATACTAGTTTACCTAGCATAATTGGTAGTATTACAAAAGTAGAAGATTCAGATATATCATCATTTCATAAGAGAGATGTTGATCCCAATATACTAAAAGCAAATGAAGTACAAGCCAATCTTATCATAGAAAGAGATGAAGAATCTATTAAGAATGAATTATATGATAATGATGATACTTTGGTTGAATATAATAGTGATGAAGAGTCGAATCATAATGCAATTAATGATGATAATTTTTAAGATTTTGATCATGATAATTAAAGGTAAAAAAAGTGTTCATTGTGTTGTTTGAAATGTAATCTTGGTAACATTTTTATTAATGAGTATTGCTAATGATTAAGTTATATTAATGCGTATAGTTGATGTTTTAGTTGTGTTAATGAAGATTGTTGATAATTGAATCATATTAATGCGTATTGTTGATAATTGAGTTATGTTAATGCGTATTGTTGATGTTTGAGTTATTTTAATGTGAATTATTGATGATAGAGTTATGTTAATACGTATTGTTGATGTTTGAGTTATGTTAATGTGGATTGTTCATGTTTGAGTTATATTAATGCGGATTGTTGATGATTAAGTTATGTTAATTGTTCATGATTGAGTTATGTTAATGTAGATTGTTGATAAGTTATGTTAATGTAGATTGTTGATAGTTAAGTTATGTTAATAGGGATTGTTGATGATTGAATGTATTTTTGTAATAATGATTGGATGTATTGTAATGTTAATAAAATTTATGTTTGTTCTTTATAGATATCCAACATAATGGAACCGGGTAGTAACAAACGAAAAAAGGTGTCAAGTATCAAAATTGTTGAACAGAGGGATCTGCAACTTCAACTAGATTAATCAATTCCTAGCCAATAACAACATTCAACCTCAGCCACCAATGAAGCAAGTCAGCAACAAACTCATTCTTCCTCAAACAATAATGAATCTATTAGTACAGAGGGATCTCTAGGTTTGTTAATCTTTAACACCTACAAGTAGACTTATGCTCAAATATATATTTACATGTTTAATGTGTTTTTTAATCATTATTCATTTATTTTCAGGTTCTAATGTTAACATCAGAAAAAGATGTAGAGGTATAACTAGAGATTATGAGTTGCAACGAATGAATGTTGCTATGAATAGCAACTTGTCTATACATATTAATACTTCACTAGTTCGTCCTCTAAACAAGATCTAATTTGAAAAATTGTCAAGTAAGTTAGGGACTATTGCAAGAATATAATTACCTTGCTTGAAGCATGCTACAAACTTGATGGAAGATAACTTGCTTGAAAATGCTTTGGATAAAGTTGTGGTAAATTTTCAATTTATTTAACCATATGCAATATTGTTTCACTTATTTTTAAGATTAATTTCACTTTTACTTATTGTTCACAGATGAAATTAAATATCGTCGATATCGACAACCCTGATGTTTCAAACTGTGTGACTTCATTGTTGAAATAAAGGACCAGGGATAGTCATTATAAGTTACATCAATACTACAAATCTTTTCCTTCTGATGTGGAGGTAAATAGCATGTTCCTGGACAAATGTCTCATGAAAATTGGAATAATCCTTGTGACTATTGGGCCTCTCTCAAAGTTTATGTTTGTTTTCTTTCCCTTCACATTTACTTCTATTAATCTTATTAGATGATTTGATGACTATCTTTTCTTTCTTTCTTTATTTAGGAAAATGTGACAAGGCAAAGGTCAATAAGGACAAATGAAAACTCCTCACAATTAGGGCTCCAAATCATTTATAGTTGTTTGTAATGAATATGTAAGCTCTTTATTTACAAGCAATAATTATATTAATAAATTCTATGTTATTTATTGTGCTTTGTTTTTTTTTCCATGAAACAAAGTGAGAAGGAACTACATAGAAAAGAGTGTGATAGGATCGCATTATACAAAGTCACTCACTATAAGGAAGGTCAAAGGTGGATGTTAGAAGAAGCGGAAAATAACTATGTAAGTATAAAATTTTAAGTTTATTTATTTATGTAGTACTCACTAATAATATTTGCATTGAATATTAGTTTTTTTTAATTTTAGAATAAAATGCAAGAGTTGTTACAAAAATCAATGTCTAAGGGGAATGAGGTAAATGTAGAAGACATTTGCAATACCAAACTACGTTCCTGTTATATGAAAAGTCCTGGGTTTGGCCCTAAGCGAAATGTTAGTTCCTCCTCAAGATCATACATTTAATGTCTTGAAGAGGTAAACAAGTCACTTAAGGTACAATTACAACATATTGAAAAAAATTTGGCCAAGTATGAAAAGTATCTCAAAAAATTACTTGACTCGGATTATCAAAGCAGTGAAGATGAAAGTGAATGATATTAATTACATCTCTTATACTTTTTCTTTTAATTCTCATTTTTGTTATGATTAAAATTTAATACTTTTATACAATGGTTCAATTTATCAAATATTTTTGTATAATAAATTAACAACATGAAAAATATAAATATTATATACAATAATATGGATTAAAAATGTAATAAATAATTATAATTCAACATGGTATAACATTTCATTAAAATATAAAATAAAATTTTGACTATATTTTACAAAACATAGCTAAAACTATTTGACTATGTTTATGGAAACGTACTAATCGTTTTTAGCTATGAAAAACTATGCATAGCCAAAAGGTATTGGCAATGATTTCCCAAAACATCGCTAATACTTTTTTACTACAAAAATAAAGCATAGGCAAAAACTATTAGTGATGATTAATAAAAAACGTCGACTATATTTTTCAGCTCTGGGGCTTTGTCGATGTTTTTGGCACTGAATATAAATTGTTTCTAATGACTATTAGCGATGATTTTGGGATCTTTAGTTACAATTTTTTTCATAGCCAAAGGCCCTTTTTGTTGTAGTGAATACCCATAGTTTTTAAGAAAAAAGTTTAAATGGTTTCAAGTGTAATTAGTTTAATATAGGAATGGTTGAATTCACTTATTAAGGAGAGAATGCTATAAAAAGTACAAGTAAATTATCTCACATTATAAGAGGACATAAACCAAGAGTGATGCCCAAACTTATTTATAAATTCACTTACGTTCAATTTAATTTAATTTCGTCTCGTTTATATTAAAGTTCATCTTACTATTCAACAATCGATAAAAATTAAGATCTATATAATTTGATAAGAGTGTTTATAAGTATTCCTTGAAATTTTTCCTAGGATATTCAATTGCTCATTAAAAATTATATTTGTGTTTACTTAAATTTTATATCCTACAAAATTTATTCATATTATGGCAAAAAGTGCTTTAGGCAACAAACAAAAGCATAACTATAAGTACAATTATCATTGCCTTTTTATTAAGGCAACAGAATTCGTATTGTTACAAGAAGTGACACTGTAATAAGTATAATGCAACAGAATTTATTGATTAGGCAACAAAATAAAAAACTGTTGCTTTAAGTTTTAACTAAGGCAACACATAGTTTCAAACTATAACAATAATTTTAAATAGATATTGCAACACTTTAAGTCTTTTTAGGCAACAATGTTAAATAGATAAGGCAATATAAGCAACAATTTGTAACAATAGAAGCAACAATTTATTCTTTTGTTACCAATAATATTTAACGTAAAAGCAATACCAGTAATATTTAACGTAAAAGCAATATCTTGTCATTATATAGACAACATCCATATATCCATTAGAAGCGATATATAGATATTAATGTACATATTATCAAAGGTAGATGACCAAAAAACTACATTACTGTATAATATATAGTCCATAAGGACTTGAAAAATTCAACATTTAACATATTCAAATATAAAAACAAAAATCACTAGCTAAAATATTCATCTACAATATCATCCGCCATTCCATATGCTATATAAATGAATTAATCTTGTTAAGATATAGGTTATGATATCTTAATATTTAATTTTGGACATTATTTGATAATTGGACTTAGTTGTGCTTAAGTGAGACTCTTTCAATACAAGTTTGAGAAGTTTAAAATCCTAATTAAGATGGTATTTAGTATGTATATCCTATTGTGGGATAATGGTGATCTTCTGGAATTTTAACTTGATTATGGCAGCAGGATATCCAAGGGATATTCTCAATGATGTTTGTAAGGTGATTGAGTTGAGATAGAAGTCCATTTGTTGCAAAGTTCTTGGCTGATCATGTCACCCTTGGCTGAAGGTTTTTGTGTTGCGTTTTTACTGGATTTGTCGTTCTTTTTGGAGGTCTAAGTAGTTATTTTTCTAATATGTGTTTAACGTGGTTTGGTTGATGGTGTGTAGGAGTGTAGCTACTATGTTTTCCTTTGCTCCTGCGTGACTAAATTAAGCTGCGTAATTATTGATAGCTAGTTGCATTTTTTCCTGTTCTTGAAAGACTATTGAGGGCAATTTTGGCAACTGTTCTTTGGTTGTGTTCACGTGATTTTGGGGCTGTATTTTTTGGTTGATTGTGTAATTTTCTACAACTGATTTGGTGGATGTTCAATGTTTGGATGGTGGCTATTGTGTGTGACTTTGCAGCTACCTTTTTGGTGTGGAGGAGTGTGAAAACTCTAAAAGTTTTTGTGATTTTTACAGCTGTATTTTCAAGAGTATTGAGCTATCTTTGGTAGTTGATTTTTAATGATTCTATTCATTTTGGACAGCTGTGTTTTCTGTAATGTTGCATAATTTTCAAGGCTATCCAGATATTGGTTTTTGAGTGAAAAATGTCTAGGAGGCGTGTGTTGTTGCAGCTGTATTTTTGGTGACATTTTGGTAATGACACGTTTATTCAATTAATGTTATTTTAATGTTATTGTACATGGGTTGATCGTGATTCTTCTCAATAGTTCACAACAAATATTGTTAAATCACTTTCCACACTTTCGGCTAATGAAGCTACATATTTAGGGGAGTGCTTTTATCTCAAATGTTTTTCTTTGTTTATGTCTTTATTGATTTAATCACTTGAGTTGTTCAATTATCATCTTTATTATTAAATAGTGTTTTGAAAATCCTCTGTTGAGGTTAGTACGAGGTGGTCATACTATTGGATATGAAATATTTTAACTGTTTGTGAGGACGAGGGATAATTTCAAGGGTTGAGTGGTGTCAACTCAATAAAGCCTTGTATAAAAAATATTGTCGTTAACGAAAGTATTAAGCTAGGTAAGAGCCCCGCAGACTTAGGCAAGGTGTGCCGAACTGCATTTCTAAATCTCGAGTGTTGATTTGTTATTTCGTTTTTGATTATTTTTGTTTTCGTTTTTGTCAAAAAGTTTATAGTGATTGCATCCATTCATAATTTGTGCGAAACTACATCCTTCCGGACTTACAATTGGTATTATAGCAGGCCACCGAATTAGAACTTGATATGTCAAGTTGGTGCATATCTGTGTTTCGCAATTATGGCTATAAGGAAAAGGGCATCAATCATCAGCCCACCATTGTTATATGGTTCAAATCATCCTACGTCAAAATCACGGATGAGAGTATTCATTCAAGCACAAAGACCAAAAAAATGGAACTCAATTTTAAATGATTGGATTGTGAATCGGCGAAAGAAGCATGAGATACTTTGCAAACTATACATGAGGGATCAAAATATGTGATAGCCTCAAAACGTCAGTTGTTGGCTGTGAGATTTGAAGAGCTGAAGATGGATAAGAGTGAAACCATTGGAGACTTCCATGAGAGACTGCGTGACATAGCAAACCAAACACATCAACTCAAGAAGAAGTACTCTAACATGAAACTGGTTAAGAAGACATTGAGATCATTGCCTCTGAGGTTTATACCAAAAATTACAGCAATTGAGGAAGCTTATGATATCAATGAATTGTCATTAGATAAGGTAATTAGAAATCCTACCAATTTTGAGATGAATTCGTTAAGGGGCAAACAGGATAGGAACAAAGGATTGGCATTGCAAGTTGAGATTGGTAAAGTCGTGAATGACTTCGAAGATGAATCCGATGAGAATGAGGATATGGAGTTATTGATAAGAAATTTCAGCAAGTGGTTAAAGAAAGTGAAGAAGGATAGATCCAATTTTAGGCAAAACAATGGGAGCTCATCAACTAGTAATTTCTAACAGTAAGCTAAAACTTGAAAAGGTGAAAGAAAAATGAAGAAAATTCAATGTCATAAATGTCAATGCTTTGGACATGTGCAAGTGGAATGCGCTAATACTTTGAAGAAGAGAAAAGGGAAGTCCTATACAAGCACTTGGAGTGAGAATGAATCTAAAAGTAAGTATAGTAGTGAAGAAGAATTTGTGAGTAGTGCGGCATTGGTTACTTTATACAACAAAAGTCCAGTGGCTTGCTTAACAACAACTAAGAAGGAAGAAATTGATGATGAAAAAGTGGATAAATTAGAAAATTTTGGAAAAAATGCAAATGAATTAGCTCATAGTCTAACCTCAGATTATGATAGGGATAACAGTGGTTTAGATGACAGAAAGGAGGATATCTATGAAGCCTATGAATTAATGTATGCAAAATGGGTGCAAACATGCAAGAAGAAGGAAAAGTTGAAGAAGGAAAACTCTACCATGAAGAACATTATTCAAAATCTAGATAAGAAGTTGTTATCTACTATAAACAAGCTAAATGAAATAGAATCGAAGCTGGTCAGTAAAGAAAAAGGGATAAGAATATTAAATGGAGGCACCGAAAAGTTAGAAAAGTTACTAGAAATAGGTAAGATTAAATGAGATCTTCAAGGCATTGGCTATAAAGGTGAATGTTCTGAGTCAAATGATGAGAAAAATAGTGTGGCCATAGCTACCTAAGGAGAAACTTCAAGGAGGAATTGAAAATTCATACCTACATGTCACTTTTGTGAGGTAAATGAGCACATAAGGCCGAATTGTTACAAATTTTTCCTTGTTGAATAGTATATTTGATGTGAGAATGAGTCTCTCTTTGATGATTTGAAAGTTTTGCTTCTAAATGTTGCTTTACGGAGTTATATCGAGAAAAAGTTGATACTTGGTTAGAGAACTGTAGGAAGATTCGAGTTTTTTATGATTTGGGTTTTCAAAGTTTTATCTTGGTTTCTCTCTACATCGTGGGTTGTATGAGTTTGGGCAATATGCTTTCACATGAGTTATGTGAGGAGGAGATTGATTACGTTTGATTATGATGAATGCATTTTTGGGGTCTATTTTAATCAGTTGTATATGGATGACTTTGATGCAATTAATGATATGTTGGCTAGTGTTTTTGACTGGTGGTAAATTGTCATCTGAGTATGCTTATGATTCTTCCGCTGAACCTATTGTTGATTTTTATGTTTCTTTATTCGCTAAGATTGATTGCATTGAAGGCATTCTTTGTTTTGACATTGTTTTGTCCTAAGGGGGAGATATAGGATTGTTTTGGAATGTTCATAATTGGTAACTGCTCAATTCAGGGGGAGATTTTAAAGGTATCTACGTGACTACTATTACTTTTTGGCATCTTTTGTCTCAAGGGGGAAAAACTATGTTAGAACATGTTGCTTTGAATAACTGATTATGTTTGGATCTTGTTGATTGATTAAGAAAGAGTTATCTTATGGTTTGTGAATTCGATGGTACACGTACAATTATCTCCTTTAGGGGGAGTTTTAAATATGTGACAAATATTGCCAAAAAGGGAAGATTGTTAAGATATAGGTTATGATATCTTAACATTTAATTTTGGACATTATTTGATAATTCGACTTAGTTATGTTTAAGTGGACTCTTTCAAGACTAGTTTAAAAAGTTTAAAATCCTAATTAATATGGTATTTAATATGTATATCCTATTGTGGGATAATGGTGATCTTCTGGAATTTTAACTTGATTATGGCAGCTGGATATCCAAGGATATTGTCAATGATGTTTGTGAGGTGATTGAGTTGAGATAGAAGTCCATTTGTTGCAAAGTTCTTGGCTAATCACGTCACCCTTGGCTGAAGGTTTTTGTGCTGCATTTTTACTGGAGTTGTAGTTCTTTTTGGAAGTCTAAGCAGCTTCTTTTCTAATGTGTGTTTAACGTGATTTGGCTGATAGTGTGTGGGAGTGTAGCTACTACATTTTCCTTTGCTCCTACATGACTAAATTGGGCTGCGTAATTGTTGATAGCCAGTTGTGTTTTTTCTTGTTCTTGAAAGACTATTAAGGGCAATTTTGGCATCAGTTCTTTGGTGGTGTTCACGTGATTTTGGGGCTGTATTTTTGGGTTGATTGTGTGATTTTCTGCAGCTGGTTTGGTGGTTATCTAGTGTTAGGTTGGTGGCTATTGTGTGTGACTTTGCGGCTGTCTTTTTGGTGTGGAGGTGTGCAAAAACTCCAGAAGTTTTTGTGATTTTTGCAGTTGTATTTTCGAGAGTATTGCGCTATCTTTGGTAGCTGATTTTTGGCGACTCTATGCATATTAGAAAACTGTGTTTTCTGTAGTGTTGCATGATTTTCAAGGCTATGCAAATATCGGCTTTTGAGTGAAAAAACATCTAGGAGACGTATGTTGTTACAGCTGTATTTTTGGTGACGTTTTGGTGAAGAAACATTGTTCGATTGATGTTATTTTGATCCTATTATGCGTGGGTTGATCGTGATTCTTCTCAATAGTTCACAACATATATTATTCTACCACTTTTTTCACACTTTCGACTGATGAAGCTATATATTTAGGGGAGTGCTTTTATCTAAGTGTTTTTCTTTGTTTATGTCTTTATTGATTTAATCACTTGAGTTGTTCAATTATCATATTTATTATTAAACAGGGTTGTGAAAATCCTCTATTAAGGTTAGTACGAGGTGGTCGTACTATTGAGTATGAAATACTTTTACAGGTTGTTAGGATGAGAGATAGTGCCAAGGGTTGAGTGGTTTCATCTCAATAAAGCCTTGTATAAAAACTGTTAACGTTAGTGAAAGTATTAGGTTAGGTAAGGGTGTCGTACATGTAGGCAAGGTTTTTTGAACTGCGTTACCAAAGTTCGAGTGTTGATTTATTATTTCATTTTTTATTATTTTTGTTTTCGTTTTTGTCAGAAAGTTTATAGCGACTACAACCATTCATAATTTGTGTGAAACTACATCCTTTTGGATTTACAAATCTAAATGCTAAACAAAACCAATATGTATGGGCACTCCAAAATTCTTCACGGAGTACCTCCTTATCCACTCCTAATCATCATCATCCTACAAAAAAAAGAAACAAATAGATTAGAATTGTAAAACTACTATGCTCATAAACAGGTTGATATATCTAAAAAATGAAATGCTAACTATTTTATTATGGCTTTAATTTAATCAAGAAAATGATATAGTCTAAAAACTAACAACATAATAATTCAATTCTTTTTGTGAACAAATTCAGAAAGCATGAACATAAGCATTTAATCTAAAAAAAATGATAACAAGATAATGTACAATGACATTGAATTAAGGAAATGAAATCATTCTAGATCTCAAAAGAAGGCTAGAAGTTTAAATGAAATCATTCTCTTGAAATGATTAAGGAAATGAAATTATTCTCTTGAAATGAAGTTAGAAGCAGTCGAATCAATCAATTGAGTAGTGGAACACATCCAAAGAGAAAAGTGCATCTAATTTATAAGTTATATCCTACAGTCCAACAAAAACATCTAGTATTGTCACAAAAGAAACTTCTAAACTAGAAATTAAACAAAATGAAGTGTGACAGTCCCACTGGCAGTTCTTACTCTTAGTCCAAACTATATCCAAAAGCACAACACATTGAACAGTGAAGACTTTGATAGTACAAGGAGTGATGTAGGACAAATAGAAGAATTATTAATTAGTAGCTAAAATTGCAATATTAACTTAATAATGTTTATTTTGTGAGGTTTGTTCTAAAAGTGCTAACAAATTGAAAAAGATTGTCATAACTAAACATGTTTGTAATAAGCATCCCAACAAATATAGCATTCACTGGCAACTAACCTTAATCAATCTTTATGTTTGAGGTTCTGTTGACATAACACCCAATAAACTCAACATTGATACAATTAACACTAATATCAAATTTTGTACACTAACAAAATATTCACATCAGGTAGTTACACGTTGAAATAAGAATAAAGAAAAAGAAAGATGGAAAAAGAAAGATATAAAATTTGTTCTAAAAATTGAAATTAAACAACATTTCAACAATCCTAATAGAACCATTGTCAAACAAGAAAGAAAACATCCCCTGCTTTGTTACTATCATATGGTCTAGCATGTAAAATGGGTTATCTTGAACTAGAAATTAAACAACTTGAAAAGCAGATTACCTAACTATGTTACTGTCATCTACAATCTTATCAAACCTCAATTAGATCTGACCAAACTAAGTTATTACATACCATTGCCTTCCCCGACAAATAAAGAAGATAGTAAAAAAGAATCATCTCTTATAGCATTTCTTCTTTATGCTTCTGATAAGAACAATTCCAATAACCTTAATATCTTAAAGAGTAGGCTGAAGTAAGAAAAACATTAGACCCTGGACCACTATGGAGCCAAAAAAGGAAACCAAGCATAATTCAAAACATGAACCTAATCATAGCTCACAAATAGAACATAAATAGTTTATATTATATGCGCAAAACAAAAACCAAAGGAGCAATGGGGTTTGGAAGATAAATTTCCTACAAACTAATGGAAATAAGAGATGAAAAAATAGGAATTTTATGTCATGTTGAATTCACTCTACATCCACATAAATAAGCAACAGAAATCCACAAACCTACACATGACATAAACTAAAACATATATGCAAATTTGCAAAACTAATAGAATGCTATGAGGAATGATAGGAAAATGTACATCCATAAGAATTAAGGAAATCAAGATGGTTTATTTTATCACACTTCCATTCATGGTGTACAACACTTTCCATTATGGTCCATCACTTGGGAAATAACATAATAACATGATATAAACTAAAATATATATGCATATCTGCAAAATTAATGGAATGTCATTACATAAAAAGCTTCACCTACAAGAATCAAGAAATCCTTTATCAAGCGATTCTCATCATTTATATTGCAATATAAGCTGTCACCTCTATTGGCACTGCCAAGTTCAAATACAAAAAATTATAACAAGACTGCTAAACAAATATAAAGCACCATGACTGCTAAACAAATATGAAGCACCACTATTGGAAAATATCTAAATCAAGGAAGTTGATGAGAAGAAAAAGAAATAACAATTTTCAACGTAAGGATAAAGGCAGGAAAGCATACCTTTTACCAATCACAAAATGTATAACCACTCCTCTTTCTTAAAGTTTATTTAAGGCGTCACCAATAAAAGTGACGAGAATAGGTCATGTTTTTGAGAAGTACCATCTATGAACTTTCATTAGGTTATTCACAAGTTCAAATAGAAAATGCTAGATATGCATTTGTATGAGATGCATCAAAGTACTTATTGACAACATTTCGAAGGAATTACATAAAGTTCCCAATAATTGAAAACACCAGGTCAACCATGAGCTCACGATGTCGGCTGAAATAAACATAAAAGGGAAGAATAATAGAAGATATAGTTCAACATAATGCTGATAAAAATTACTTACTGAAAATTGATTGATTCTATTCATCATCACTTACAAAATTGATTGATTTTGTTCATCATCACCATTAACAAGTAACAAAAGTTTACTTGGATATCAAAACCCAAGTACTGGGCATAAAGGTTTACTGGGATTACCGGGAGAGAGGGTCTTATTTGAACATGTTGAGGGGTGGGTTCTTGTTGGCCAAAGCGTAGTTGATGAGGCCCAAGCGACCTCGTTTGCTTTAAGAATACAAGTCCTTGTCCATAGCCAACATTTCATGTCTAACTAGAATCTTAAACTTAATTTCCTTCTCTTACACCTTAAGAAAATGGAAAGGAATGCATCTATAGGCAAAAAGCCACCTCTCTTAGCAGCCCATGATGGCTCAAGTGGCGAAGTCGCAACAGAAATGATAATAAATAAAAGGGATAACTATCCAACAAATGCACAAACATTATACAATCACAATCAAAAAGATATATCTGGTTATGCCCACAAATGTGGGAAAATAATAAATCCCAGAAACTGAAACATTGATGCATTGTATTTGGGGACAATAATATTATAACACATACATTGGGCTTCCCCATCGAGCTAAGAAAATGTCAATCACCCCACTGATCAAAGATCCCAACTTTATATCGTTATTTCACGTTACAAACAATAGGGTAAGCAAACTCACTCTTTGTTCACTATAACACCACCAGTAAGTGTTGACCCATTGTTGCCTTCCTAACCCACGAGCACAGTCCTATCAGAAATGCATAAATTTAGAAATTTGAGATTAGCCCAGATAGAATAATCACGAAAAACGAATGGGTTATATGAGGATTTAGTGATAGACCCTAGTTTAGGCACATAGGTATTAGTTGATGGGCCGGGGTCCCGTGACTGATCCCGAGGTGACCATTTGGGGCAGTCGGGTGAGGATCATGTGAGAAGAAACTTAAAACTTCGATTAAAGGTGGATTGCAGCAGCAGCAATTGGCGGGTTCACCGCGGCAAATTATATGTTTCGCTGCGGCGAACTATAGGAATATTTCTAAGGACCTTTCGGGAGAAATTTGCCGAAGCCAACGTCTAGCTTTGCTGTGGTGAAGTCTCAAGGTCAAGCAACCGCACCCTTTGGGACAATTATGCCACAACGACGTTACGAGGTCAAGCCGATGTACCCTTCGAGACAAATGTACCGCAGTGAAAGTCTGGCTTTGCTAAGGCGAAGTCCCTAGTTCAAACCCAAGTACCTCTTAGGAAAGATTCGCCACGACGAAGTTATCAAAATCAAATGAAAATACCCTTCGGGAAAGGTTCTTCGCGACCAAGTCTATCTTCGTTGCGATGAAACCTTCGATTCACAACCCAGAACCCAACAATCCAACTCTAACATACGCTTCTATTTCAAACAACAACCATTAACAACTCAACCAAAAGATAAACATAAACATACATTAAAAAATAACTTCTTCAATTCTCAATCTCATTGCTAATACAAAGTAGAGTTTGACATTGCTTTAGTTACATATCAACAAATACATCAATAACTTAATACAAAATACAAATGGATGCTCATGTTCGATATGCTTATAAACCTACTCAAAATTAGTCAAACTAACTTAGTTACTAAATGTAGCTATTTTGGAGTTGCCAAATGCTTTGCAAGGATCAACAATCTTCTTGTTCTACACTCGAGGAGAAAATAGTGGGTTGAGCTATAAAGCTCAGTAGCCAATATATTTATAGCCATTGGTAACAAGCCACACAATCAATCATGTATACATGTATATCTCATCTTAATCTAGCAATTAAACCATCAACAATTCTAACTCAAAGATTCATAGTTAAGGAAGTCAACACATAACATATCATGTACATTTAAGCATCAAAACATAACACTCAATTATGTATCATACTGAAATGCACAAACGAATAACTTAAGAGTTCCAAGGATCGAAATGGCGAAACTAAAGTTTACACCATGAACAAAATGATTCTGTTTCTTAGGAGCTCATATACCATAAGCAGGCAGCCGGAAGAAGGCTTAGGTCAACGTGTACATGACGAACGAAATGGTTTCTCTCTTGCCTAAATACAAGCAAATCCTTATGCTCAATTCATTTCATTGCATGTTCTCATTTTCATGCTTCTTATGCTTTTCCTCTTTAATTATACAAAATGTCATAACATCTTTCAATGCATGACATGCTAACACATCATAATGCATTTTTCCAACATTTACAACAATTCAAATTCAAGCAATTAAGCATACACACACACAAGTAAGCAATTTGCCCATTTACACAATAACCATAAATACATTACCCACCTAAATTGCTTGAAATCCCCAAGTTCAAATTTGCCTTTCCTATTGCTCTTGGGTAGGATTTCCTTGATTTCCTAACACAAACCAATTTCTCATTCAACACAACATTCAAATGAAAAATTCATAAAGCTTTAATAATCAAAATAATAAAATTAAGCTTAAACTTAATCTACTTATAATTCATTTAGATTAGAAAACTAAAACCTAGTTTAGAAATCCATGAAAATCAAAATAGGTCCTCTTCTTCCTTCCAACACAACACCCACTTCTCTCTCTAATCCCTTTTGTTTTTCTGCCAAGCAAGAAGAAAAGATGAACTTACCTTAAACTTAGCTAAATCTTCTTCCTCCACGATTTTCTCTTCCTCTTTCTTTCTTCTCCACAATTTTTCTCTTCTTTCCCATGTTTTTTCTTCTCTTCTCTTCTCTTCTTGCTTATCACGATTTTTCTCTCTTCTTCCTTATTCAAGTCAACATTTTGTCTTGTCCTTCCCATTGTATCCCTCCTTATTTAACCTAATGTCTATTAGCTCCTTTAGTCCATTAATTACCATATTACCCTAACTTAATTCTAAAATTTCTATTCTAAATTCTAATTTCTATTCTAAATATGCTCACTAAATTAATAGACTCAATTTTAAAAATAAATAAACAAATAAATAAATGAATAAATAATTAAAAAATTGGGGTCCAACATAAGTTCTCATGAGCAACCTTGGTGGTCTCATAGTTGTACACAAACTAAATCTTGCTCTCTGAGTACTTCACATTTGGAGACTCAACCTTAAACTGCTCGATAAACATTTTTCTGTAATGAGATACAGAGATTGCTGAACTAAAGCAAAGAGAAGAGAGAACATAGAAGAATGAAGTTTCGATGACCCTGTTAATGGCATATCAGTAACCATTCGATGTATAACCCCTTAATCGAACAAGCTTCTTTAATTTTCCTCTTGATACGCCATCGTCTAAGCTTTCTGTTTGGTTCCTTGCGTCATCCGAGTGTTTCTACTTTGTTTTTTCATTGTGTTGTTGTTTTGTCACACTTTTGATGTAGGGGAGTAAGCTTACTCCATGCAAACTTAATGTCCTTCACCATTATTTAATACAATCAAATTTTAATTTTTCAAAAAAGATGATAGGTTTTGTCTTCAAAAGGGAGAGGAATTAAATAAAATGATTTTTATGTGTATATATTATAGTATTTTGTGTATTTTAGAGGAATTATATCATATGCTTTAAGTTTACCAAATAAAAATTAGTGAGTATTTTAATTTTCTTAGAAATATTCTAAATACTCATTAGTAAAGAATTTTTATATTTTAAATATACATTAGTAAGTAACTATATAAATAAATATATAACATTAGTAAATACATGATTGCAACTATAGAAACAATTACAAGTGTTGCATATATAAGACTTTATTGCAACATTTTTTAAAATTTGTTGTCTTTTATTATATGTAGCAACAAATTAATATTTTCATTGCTTTTAATATTATTAAAGACAACACTTTAAAAACTATTGCTCTATATTAATTTTCAGCAACACATTTTTAAACTATTGCAAACATGTCGTTGCCTAAAGTACTTTTTGTTGTAATGCACATAACTCTTATTTATGTATATTTTATTTCGTATAAGAAATTTCTTCACAAGAACGCATTTTATTTTATGTAGATGGCATATAAAGTCAAGTGAACTCCACAACTTGAATATATTTAGCAATTTTTAAAAACTAGACCAGAAATTAAACTAATAAGATAATAAGATTAAAGTTTAGAGGTTAAACCGGTATTAGAAGGTTACAAAATTGGTATACAATAAAGATTAAACAAAATTGAAGAACTTAAAATAAGATTAAAAATGAGAGTATTTGAAGAGATTGAAGTTTAATTAAAGAAGGAAATTGCCAAATAAAAACTAACTGATTTATTTTGGTTTATAAAAATTAGTTAGTTTATAAAAACTTACCGATTAATTAATAAATCAATACATTTTTAATGATAATGGTTATTAAGGTAAGCCGAACCAAAAAGTTTAGCAGTTTAAATTTTTTATAATTGAATCGATAGAATCAATTTAGTCTTTTAAGCATTGATCTTTAGTCAAAATATTATAAATAAGATCAAGTACTTAATACTCATAATAAGTACTGTAGTTAACGAGAAAGAAATCTTGAAATGTGAGACCCTAGTATAAATAATCAGTATATGTATAATAATTAAATATAACAAATGATATTATTATTTATAAAATCAAATTATAGATTGAAGTTATAAATAAAGCTACGATCAAAATTTATTATAATTTAAATTGAGACATTTTCTCAAATTATGGTTAATTTGAACATAATATGTATAATTTGATGGGGACGTTTCAATACTATAATATAAATTAATTAAATTTATCTAAACATATTTTTTTTAAAATCACTAAAATATTTATGAAAGCAATGCAAACATATATACCCTGATTTTTTTAGTTGAAAATTTTAAATTTTCCATATCCAATTTAAATTCTATTTTCATTTATCACTTATATATGACTAATTATCCTGCTTAGGTCTAAAGGAGTAAAGCTTAACCAATGATCGAATTATCCATTCGTAGTTCAAATTCCATGGATTCTAATGACATAAACTTGGATGGTTGGTGGTTAGCAACTTAACACAAATGTAAGTTTGGACTTTCTATTTAAATAAAACATTTATTACTTAAAGACTTCAATAGAACTTTGAATAAAACATCTATTCAATAGTTGAAGTTTCAAAATTAAGTATTCAAAGGGTTTGGTTAAGTAATGGAAGAGTGTACCATTTATATCATTTGCATAAAGCTCTTGTGCTAAACAAATTATACCCTCGTTACTACCTTAAAAGAAACAAAATCCTGTTAAGAGGAAAGGAAAAACAAACCAAACCTATACACTTACGTGAAAACTGCTCCAGAAGGTCCATTCTTGGTGATCGAGTAACATACTTGAATTTGGTCATGCAAAACTTGGGATAACCAAAGATTGACCGGGTTAGATGCTGATCATCTATATATGATGCATTTATTGAATTCGGTCTCGCATTGAAGTCACGTACCTTTCACCATCATTTGAAGGGTCAGCTAAGAAAATCAAGCCCCTTCTTTCTCTCTCTCTTTGTTTTTTTTTTTTTTGTTTCTTGTGGTCCCTTTTCAGTAAACACCTTTAGATTTTCTTTCAAGTTAATTAAATTGGGTATGAACTACAACAACTGGACTATTAATTTTTACTGGTGTTTTAGTTTAGGATCTTCTCCAAGCAGAGTCTGGAAAGGACCTAATCAACTTCCTCTTCTGGGTGGACATAACCAAGCAGCTGTTTCGGATCTTCCACCGGCTATGTTTATTTTTGTGAAACACTGCATGGAAATGGAAGCCTAATGTTAAGGTGTAGCATATGGTGCATATCAACTCAATTTGGAACAATGAGTTTTTGTTCAGACAAGCCTAATTAAAAGATCAGCACGTGTAGTCAACCCACTCCTCCACCTAGAACAACATTTTTCATTTTCCCCTCTCATTATCTTAAAAATATTATCTTTCAAATAATGTCATTAATTTCAAAATTATTATCTGAAAAATATTATAAGGAGGAAAAGTTCATTCTCTTTTACTACTAGATTTTCTACAATCTCAAGTATTTAAAACACAATTCAAGATATGTTTACTACTGTTGATGGTATGAATCAAAGTTAATTATAAATTTTTAATTTTTATAATAATAAATTGTCTAGTATGAATTAATTTTTAGTAATAATATAACGTATAAAATTTTTATTGAAGTTTGAATGTTCTAAAAAAATTGTTAATTTTTAATAAGTAATTATTATTCTATATTTTGAAAATTCAAGAGAAAATATACTAAATTCTTACTATCATTTTAGTCTATATAAATTACTACCACCACTATAAAATAAATTTATATTAAGCTATTTTGTTTGCAGTGTTCATCTTCACTGCAACAAACTAGAGTTGCGTCTCGTTTTAGCCATAACAGACCGTAATTGAAGGGGTCGTGCGGTAGCAGTAGGGACCGCTACTTATCATATCGATAGCATTTTAAAGCTGTCTATGGATTTCTTGTGAAACCAGAAAAGGGATATGAAATTCAAAGATTTTGACACTTAATTAACATTTTTAAGTTCAAGAAATTCCTAATAAGAGTTCTTAATTAGCTGCATCTATGAAATAAGCAAAAATGGAAGAGGATACAGCACAAAACATATGTGATTTGACTATTTTCTTCTTGACCATTCAGTCATTTTACACATCGTGTGAGGTAAGAAGGATACGGCACTAGCTGCCAGCAAAGCTCAAAGTGGTCCTTGTGGTAGATTTGGAGAAGATTTTGTTGATGTAAACCACAAAAATAGGGTTTTGAGACGAGGGAGACAGGATAAGTACCACATGGTGTCATATTTTGGAAGTAAGCTTTTCTAGACAGAAGCCAAGAGTCGAAGGTGTATGGAAAAGTTGTTAGAAAGTTAATGCAACTAAATCCAAGGGAGAAAATTATCATCCACACAATTTTAATCCAAAAGAAACTTGAAAACAAGAGTCCTAGAACCATATCAATATTGATTGTATTATGTCACTTCTGTTGCACAAATCAACCTGTTATATTTCTTTGGTTCTACTTTTCTTAATCTTTTATTTTTCTTGGTTCAAGTATTTAGGACTGCTATTTGTTCTAAACCTAAGTTGTTATAAAGAGAACATATTAACACGAATATATTCATGCGCTTATCACATGAAGGTGAGTTGAAACATATATAGATCGAGTATATCAATTGAGATTATGGTGGTCTAATTATTCATTATAAATACATAATTATGTTTCTAATCGATCATATACTCAACAAAGAAAACCCATCCATGAAAGCTTGCGTTGAATCAAATGGCAAATAAGGCATTTATATGTACCAGCAAGGGAACATGGATCGTGTCGCCCCAATAAATAATTGGAGACGCCATACAATTAAAAAGCTAAAGAATGACTTGTCATTATAATGTTTGACATCTAATGCCTCTGTGGGCACACAGAAGTGACATGTCTTCCACTACCAAGAGCGATATGGCATGGGACAATTATGTAGAACAATGTGAAGCTGAAATAACGTGCTTCTGTGAATTGGAACTTTAACCTGATTGACTAAAGTACAGTGGTGGAAAGTGGGTAATTTGATTTGTGAGATTACAAGTAACTGTGTGCTTAATTGAACATAAGTTGACAATGATTGTTAATATTGCTGTCGTTGTTAGGCAATAAACTACAAGACTGCCTTGGACAGATGATCGCACTAAAAGACGAAAGGGATATATATGTGGAACGTAACAATAAAAGAAATAGTACTTCAGAATAAAAAATAACCTAAACAGTGAGCTTGATTTGGTACTGTTAAGAGTATCAACATATAGGAATAGCTATTATGATATATGTATTATGAGTAAAGCAGAAGGCAACTTCTTGATACCATTAAACCTTGTATTTCTGCAAAATTTTCCCCAACATGATCATATGGTTATAGATATAAGTACATATGTGCCCGTGTGATACACAAAGTGTGTTTTGATGAAAATAAAATTTGCAACAAAAGGGTAGGTAGCTAGATGTCATCCCTCACTTGTTGTCATGAAAGACTTACAAAGCGCAGGGGTGGGGGGAGGAAAAGAAAAAGATAGGGCAACATAGAGAGTATTGGGTTTTGGCATTAAAATAAAGGACGGTAGCATTATTTGTTGGTTTATGCACTATAGTTTATCCATTTATTGTAGTTTAATGACAAAATAATTTAAAAGCATTGTCTTGTGTATATATATATATATATATGATAAAGTCTAAGGAATAATTATATATTGCAAATGAAATTATTATAATTATAAGATTCATATTGCATTTATGTATTATTCCGAAATTATTCTTAGTTATTGTTCTATTAAGATTGGATATTAATAGAATATAAAAAAACTAGTACACGTTATGTTTTTCCTTATAAAAGAAGTAATCAATCTCATAACTTAAACAAACGTGTGGGTGCTTATTAGAGAACAAATTCACTTAATTGACCCGATATACGAAATCTATTTGAAACATTACTTGTATGTCTATGAGAATTCTTATCGTGATACTTATATAAGTGATCATTTAACTTAATATCTCCAAATTTACCTTATATAGGGATTGCTATGTTTTGATACTACTTATGACCGATTCTAAACGTGAATAGCTCATTCGGTATTTATTAGAAGTAGCATGAACTATATGGAGGTAGTTAAGTGATCAAGATAGGATTTATCACCTTAAAGGAATTAGGGATAATATTATGTTATTCTCGATTAGTATTAATTTGAGAAATCCTTAGCTAAGATGAAATAACATTTTTGTAAATAGTATACAAATGTTATTAATTAAACTAGTAGCTAATGAAGAAAACTAATAATATGATTGGATTTAAAATAGAGCAGACATTAATTTTATACTCTATGTCTAAACGGAATATTGTATGATAAAATGATTTAATTATAATGAAAAATCATGCACGAAAAGGTTAGTCAAAACTATTTTGACATTCCTAAATATTTGGGTGGTCATGATGTGTTGTTAGACGTCAATCTTGATTATGAATATAAATTATTTAATTAATTTATCTAATCCTAAATATGATTTAGAGTTATAATTTATACCTATTGTTAACATATTTGGCAACTAAATGTGTCTCACATAACAAACGGGATGAAGAGAGCAAATATATTTTAATCAAGTTGAACTTAATTGCAAAGTTTGAGAAACTTTATGATTAAATATGATATATTTAATAAATAAGGATCAATATAAGATATTGGATCTTATTTAGGCATATTGATATTTAAATATAATTATTTGTAATTCTAATTAAAGTTTAATTGAAATTAGAATTTAACTTCATTCAAATTACTAAAATATCCAAAATCTATTATAGATAGGCTTAGGCTATATTTGGTTGGAAATAAGGTTTTTAATGCAATAGAATGATTTATAATCGATTGGAATGAAAATGAATGTAATATTACAAAATTGTTGTTTGGAAGGGATGGAAAAGTTCATAATGTAATATAGTGAAATATTGTTTGGAAGAAGAGTTTATAATGTAATATAGCAAAATGTTGTTTATCATTTTACATTCCATCATAAAACTTCTAAATTGAAGGTTACTTATTTTTACTGTTTAAGATAGAATATGATATAATGTGAAACCCTCTCCTTCCATCATATTCCATTCTGTTCTATTATAAACTCTCATTCTAAATGATGGAATAATATTATACTCCATTCCATTCCATTAATATCTACCCAACTAAACATAACCTTAAGCTCTAATAAAACTATCACTTATTGCTTAACTCTATTTGTAATAGTTGCAGAGTTTTTTCAACCTATTTTATAGATACCGTTAGAGACCGGTCAATTGTACGATTGTGGTGGTTGAGATGAGCTAATTTTAGAAATAATTCGAAGGATATGACAAGAATATGATCAAGCTTCAGAATAAGGTACGAATTAAGATTCATACTTTATTATGATTTATGCGTTAATCATTTTCTAGAATTAAAGTGATCTTGATTTTTTTAAAATCAAAATACGAAAAAATTTTGTAATTATTTCACTGTAGTCAGAATCGGATTTTGTTACGATTTTCCAATATTATCTGCCTATTCTTTTTAACTACAACTCAATGCAAAATTTATAGACACTCGGTTAATATTCTGAAAAATATAAAGGAATAATACATTCAGTTAAAAAAAAGAGTCATGAAATTATATTTATTGTTTTACAGAATTACGATTTAAACATTGAATTTCTAAATAATTTCATGATGTTATCAAATTGATTAAGCATAAGTAAGATAAATATAAAATTTTGATCAGTTACCTTATCACAAAATTATCAAACTACGAAAACATCCAACAAGTAGATTATGCTTTATTGTTTATTTTTTAATGAATCACAATGTAACTTTCAAAGAAGATATACAATTCACAACACAATGAAGTACCAAAAGGATAAAAGTTATCAATAGTCCTCATAAACTTTATCCAAGATTTGGAAAGTATAACTTGGCTTTAATATCATATATTGTTAACCTGATGGATTTCATCTCGAAAATCCTTTCGTTCCCATAGAAAATTTTCATATGAGAAGCTATGGACTGTGAAGCCAGGGTGATGGTTCTTGATGAAGACCAGAAATGACATCTTCAAATTTATAGTAGCTAAACTAACCATTATATATGATGCCATCTAAAAAAAAAACCTTGACCACTTTTATAAGTTTAATGCTCCTAATATTTTGAATAGGTATTTCTAATAAGTAACATCCTTGATTCTTCTCTTTGATTAAAGTAATTGATTGAACTAATTTATTCATTAATTTATGATAGCATGAAATAGGCCAAGCTAATTATAAGTCTTTTAATTTGAAATTTCAAAGTATTATAAACAGTTAATTATATATTGTTATTATTATAGAAAAATTATCTAGTATCAAATAGAATAAATATATAATAAAAATAGTTTTACTATTATGAAATAATCATATTGTGAATGGTGAAAAATATTTACTGCCATGATATTCATAATTTAAAATTTAACCTTCATATTACTCAAAATCATGAAATTTGGATCTCAGTTATTAACACAATCATAATTAAAAATTAAAAATTTTTAGAGAAGAAATTATTTATATATTATATTAATTATAAAAAAATTGGAAAAACTTGTGTTGGTTTTATAAAATTAAAATTATATATTCAGTTTCAAATATTTTTGGCATTCCAAATAGACTCAAAGTCTTCATTTCATAACATAATCTTAATTAAGGTTTTAATACTAATATTTTCTCAAGAGTATTTTCCCATGCTCTTTTAGTTTGCTAGACACTCCCATGCTTTAAGTTTATCTCTAAATATTAGTGCTCTTTCAAAATTTACACATTAAATATACCTTTAAAATTCTAGATGTTAATTAAATTATATTCTATATTACGTGAAAAAGTAAATAATAATTTTAGTTATGATTATATATCCATAATATCATAAGAATCCATTATAAGGTAATGCCATATTTATCTATTCCTATTTTACTAGATCACAAAACTCACAAAGGTATATTAAAAGAACATATATGATAGGAATCCAAATCAAATTACTGTAAGTAATTCAAATTCAATGTTGTAATAGGTTCAATATTAAGGAAGCAATTAAGCAAAGTTGCAAAATCTATGTACTTAACAAGTTTAAGGAAGCCAAGGTTAAATATTAAGGAGAAAAAAGTTTACATACTTACTCTCACAAATTAAACTTAGTAATTGAATAAGTTTACATTCTACAACAACGAGAACAACAATAATAATCACACAGTAAAAGTTTTGCTAAAATGTAGGGTCTGAGGAGGTTCTGTAGTACGCAACCTTATCACTAGCTAATAGAGAAGTTATTTTCAATAGACTCACATGACAAAAACACTATATGTGTGTGTGTGTGTGTGTGTGTGTGTGTGTGTGTGTGTGCGTGCGTGCGCGCGCGCGCGCGCATATACATATTAAAAAAATACCTAACAGATAATAATAATAATAGTAGTAGTAAAATATAAATAAATTTCTATAAATAAAAATATAAAATAAGTAATACAATAAATATAAAACAAGGTAAAGATTTAAGATAAAAGATAAAATAACTAAATAAAGGCACAAAAAGGAAAGAAAAAAGGTTAATAAATAAATCCAACAAGTTATTATAATAAAATATTTATGCTATGTAGGAAAGTACTTAATAAATAAATTTGTAAAAATAAAAATAAAATAAAATAAATACTACGATAAATATAAAATAAGGTAAAGAATCAAAATAAAAGATAAAACAAATAAATAAATACACAAATAAGAAAGAAAAAAAATTTACTAAACAAATCTAACAAGTCATTACAAGAAAAAAAAAGAGGTATGTTGGGAAGTATTTAAGCTAACTAACTTAGAAAAAAAATACTACATATTAGATATTAGGCTAAATACAAGATACAAGACTGAAAGAAAACTTTTAAAAACACTTATGAGACCGAGAAAGACTTTTCTACTCTAGATCCTTTGTCTATATCCTACTTCGTCATAGTTTATTTTTTAGGGTTATGTTCTTGGTAAGTTCCAACAAAGTTATATCATTCTTAATTATCCACCCTCAGTTCTTCTTGGACCTTCTTTTTTTTTCTCTCTCTTATGGTCTTTAAGTACAATCTTCTGACATCTTTTAACTGAGCATCAAGGTATCTTCTTTTAATATGTTCGAACCACTTAAGCTTTGTCTCTTTTCATTTACTATTAATATTAGTTATCTTTAATTTGTCTCTTACTATTACAATCTTAACATTATCTTTTCTAGTAAGGTTGCATATCTAACGGAGCATTCTCATCTCCACCACCATAACCTTTTGATTATGTATCCGTTTGATGGGCTTACATTTTGCCCCATAGATCATAACCAACCTAATCTCTAAATGATAAAATTTACCTTTAAACTTGAGTGGTATCCTCTTATTACACAAAACTTCCTAATACACTTCTCTATAGTTCATATTCTACATCAATTTAATATATTTGAATTTTAAAGCACCATTGCAGAGAAAAAGTTAATTCTCTTCAATTTTTTAGGTTTAATGTAAATGTCAACCTTTAAATGTCTTAAAGCTGTTAATTAACAAAGTATGAAGAGCAACTCTTCTCAAAAGGTGTTGAGTTGGAATCACATTTTTATTAAAGATTTTTGTAGTTCAAGAGGATCCAGGTACAGAAAAATCAGGAACAAAGAGTTTTTCCCCCTTTTCACCCTAGTCTTTGGTCTTAAGAATGCTAGTTTAAGAATAGCTCCAACATCACTTCATTGCTAAATCGAAAGCAAAACCTATGTACTACTGTGAATTTATTTCACAAGGAAAAAAAGAAGAAGATCATTCTAAGAACTTGAAATTATTGAAATTAAAGGGACAAAGGTAGGTCCTATTTTCAAGCACCTTGGTATTGTGGAACGATTTTAACCTAATAAGAGTTGTAGTGCAATTGAGCTCAATGCCAATGTCTCCATCATCTCCATTAATATTCACTTTCATAAAGCCTCTTTCCACCCCCTCACCCTATACCTCCATCTCTCTACCCAATGCTCTATTCCATCACTCACATGGAAGATAAAAAGAGTGGGAAATAAAATGGATGGTTGTTGGACTCTCTATATCTATTGGCTGATTCCCAACTTTAGCCTCTTCTTTTGCTTCTTCTCCAATAAACTCCACTTCTTCAAATGCTTAAATCAGGAAATTGGCACCCACAGAAACAGAAGATGTGAAAGGACAAAAACATATTTTCGCTTAGCTTACCAGACATGAATAGTGGACTAATTAGTAGAAAGTATTGCTTAGTCACCCTGTAGATAAATTCTGGCTACTTGATGAAGGGTAGTTTTTCACTTTATAAATATCCTCCTCTTGCCACTACCTTCCTTTCATTTTCAGCACCTGATCTCCTACTCAGTTTTGAAGAAGCCAAAGAAGAGAGAAACTCAACATCCAAATAAATTCTCTCCGTAATCATCACTTACAACATCAACTTTTGTTCGACTTTCTTCACCAATCTCCAAAGGTAAATTATTTACCAAAAATTTGAGACAATAGTCCCAAAGCTTTTTACTTTGCTTCTCTTTTTTGGGGGGGCTTAATCAATCTTTTCTTTTGCATTTCAGAATCAAGGGAACTCTCTATTCTGATATGTGAAAGAAATCCAATTTGAAATTCCATTCGAAGAATTTGGTTTCTAAAACTCTTCTTTTATTTTTGTTTTTCCATATCAACACAAGATTGAAACCTTCCTGATCGCTGAAATCCACCATAGATGGAATAGAGAAACTCAGGACATGTAGTTATGGTTCTGATTCTTCTGAACAATTTTTTTATTTTTTATTTTGCTTTTTTCTTAAATTTCTTTGTGATATGAATGAATATGCGCTTAAGGAGTTCCATTCATGCAAGTTCTATTCATTTTTACTGCTACTTTGTTTTCTTTCTTATAACCCTCTCCTTGCGCTGTATACATTTAAGTGCAGCTATGGCTCATCAGAGTGAATCCCAAGAATCGTCACCACAGAGAAAAATGGGAAGAGGAAAGATCGAGATCAAGCGGATCGAAAACACTACTAATCGCCAGGTTACCTTCTGCAAAAGACGCAATGGTTTGCTCAAGAAAGCCTATGAATTGTCTGTTCTTTGTGATGCTGAAGTTGCTCTCATAGTCTTCTCTAGCCGTGGCCGCCTCTATGAGTATGCTAACAATAGGTATATACAGCAACTACCCTCACCTCTTCTTCACCTTAACTTCTTTTTAACCCTCAACTTTGTGTAGGTCTTCGCTTAGCATCTGCCCCAGCTTCTGAATTTCTTTTCTAAAGGGCTTGTCCCTTTTTATTTGTCTGTGTTTTGTTTATTGATCAGTCATTTCTTTGAATGGTGGTCAATTCTTTGGTTAGGGAAATGAAAAGGCTTTCTGCGTGCTTCCTTTCCATTTCCAAAGGTTTCAGAACCACAAATTTGTCAAGAGTTGAAGTAAATAACATAATCATTTTTCGTGTTCAGTTTAGATTGAGTTTCTCCCAAACTAAGATTCTTTTCATCTTTCTTTTCTTTTGTTTTTTTACCCTTGTATCAAGCTTTATAGTTTTCATTCATTTCCTTTTTCTGATAAACAGGTAATTTTAAGTCCCTGGTTTGGTTGATACACAGATCTGGTTCATTGGTTTGGTAGATACACAGATCTGGTTATAATAGAAAGATATGGGAAGCAATATGTGTGTAGTAATAGTAGTATGAGATGCAAGTATAGGTTTTGGAATGTACGCAGACATGTGAGATCAGCCTCTCTATCCTCCATTGTTAAATTTGGTGTCTTCTTTCCCTTTTCAACTTCTATTATATTCCTGTTCCTCTTTCCATCTCTCTCTCTTCTCTCTCTCTCTCCCAACATACAACAGTATTTGGAGATGTCATCTTTGAGCTAAAGAGAAAGGCCCTATCGCAGAAGCTGTGATCTTCCAATTAGTCCAAAACTTACCAATCTCTTGATGGATCCTTAATAGCACGTCAGTTACACATCAGTGAGACCAAAGGTAGAGTTTGTTTTAGGAGTTACATAAAAAGGAAAACTGGAAGATGGTCAGGAAACCCCAAAGGGAAATCAAATTAGGGTTTCTAAACAAACCCTAATTAAACAAGGGTTTCTCTTAGAGTACCTTCTAAAATCCCCCTTCACACCAAATATAATGGTATTTGATGTCTTCAAATTAGGGTTTATTTTCCTAATCTAGAAGGATTTTCCAAAGACTCATTCTGTACCCACGTGGGAAAAGTTGAAACCTTCTTCATGGTCAAACATAACCCAAAATTAGGGTTTGGAAGTAACCATGTGAGGTTACAAGCTTGTCCTTGACTTTATTTGGGCAACCCTGTAGATCAAGTAAGAAGATCCTTGCACAGGCCACAACCAATCAAGAGTCCCGTTTGATTATCTGTAGAGTCTTTTGGAATTTCTTTTAAAGTTTAAACCTTGTTGAGTACTAGCAAATGGTTAGGGTTCAAAGATCAGGTCGCTGTTGTGTAGTTTTAGGGCTGAGAACAGAATCTTTGGTCACGTCACACACGATTTTTCAGTTCTTGACTACTGACAGAAGGGTTTATGTCATGATTCCTGAAACTTAACCTAATTTTGGTCTTCGAATGGTTGAAAATTTGCAACCTTTAATCTTACCCTTTTAACTTAAAGTCTCTCTTTATGCTCTCTCTCTCTCTCTCTATACAATTAGAGAGATGGGCCAACGATAAATGGTTCACTCTACAATTAAGGCTACATGATGCCACTCTTGGGTTTTCTGAAGCGGGTGCAAGATCAAAATTTCAACTTTCCTTTGGAAGAGGAGAGAGAGGTAGAGAGGTTTCTGAAGAGGGAAAGGGAAGTTGGCGGAGAGAGACAAATGTACGACAACTGGGAGCCAATGGGAGAGTTCTGATCCTTTTGGCTTTATTTTTCATGCAATGGGAAAGAAGTCTAGCCCGCTGCCATTGGACGGCTCTGATCCACTCAGAGTCTCAGTTTCAGACAGCTAAAGGACTGATTAACTCATTTTATATTATCGCTTTACCAGTAAAGCTCTGTAGCCTGAAATAGAATATGGAGCTCCTCATAAATGTTTGGACTTAATCGAGGTGGATAATACACTGTGACTTAGGGGATTATCCAATGAGTAATGGGTTTGTGCCACGTGGGTCAAATCTATGCGTGGATATAGCTCCACCAATCATAGTATAGGACATAGTGCCATCGTGGCAGAGACAACCAATCAGTTGCTCGACGAAGTTAAGGTATCAGCAGATACGAGAAAAAAAGTGGGTCTTTTCATAATTATTGAAAGGCTTGTGTTTGATCACATCTTCCTGTCACATTAAAGTCTCAAAATCAGTCTGACTCAAGCAAGTTTGCTTTCCACGACATGGTTTCGTAATAGGATCAGTTAACTGAGAGAGTTGGTTGATTTCACTTGGCAAAAATGGAGACCCGACTAGGTTTCATTATAATGTACGTCGGTCTAAGGTTATGATGGGCACAGAATTTTGGCCGAGAGAGCGTACAGTTGTTTGATGGAGTCATCGGTTACATTCGTGTCCTCCATCTTTACATATATGACTATTGATTGTTCTTCTTTTGTTTTGTTTCATTTTCTATTGTTTTAGCTATTCAGAGAATGCTTCTAATGTTCTATATATATATATATATATGAGAGTGTGTGCTAGTGTAAGAGATTCTTCTCATGCTTCTCTTCTTCATTTTCTTCCATTTTTTGCCACTAGTCAGGCTATAGCATGTTCCTGTGTATCTACTTCTACTGCTCTTTTAGATAAATCCAATTATGTTAATATTCTTTACTATACCTAATATAATAATACTATGCCACCCAAATAGGATGTGCTTTTCACATAAACAATGACTAATTGATCTTTTCTGTTTTGCAGATAACTTCTGTTCCTTTCACTTGAGAGGCATAATATTTTGGGAATATTTTAAAAGTTGAAAATAAAAAATCTTAAACCTTAGGATATATGAACTTGAAACTCATCTAAATTACAAACAAGTGATAAAAAATATATGAAAATATTTTTATATTTTTAAATCATGAATACCTTCAGCAGAGCGTTGAGAATTGATCAAGTAAACCCCACGAGAAGAGAGAAACTTGTAGGCAGAATTATAGCATGATATGCTTTTCATTCCTTTTTCTTTCTTTATCTGAATTAGAGCATGATGTGATTGTTCATAATTACAATCTATTGTTCATAAGATAGGCACATAGACGTCATTTTGGTATGATCCTTCTTCCAGTCAAGTCCGATCTTAACATGAAACTAATAAAACCACCATTCACTTAATAGTTAGGCAGTACATTCGCTTCATAAACTCCCATGAGATTGTTCTTATCTTCATAAATTGTTTTGTTTTCATCATAGATGATTTACATTAGGGTTAGTCGTATGTCCAAACATGTGTACATAGATTTAAGATATGATATGTAGCATATAATTATAACTCTTAGGCTAATGTTGAAGAAAAACAAGCTAAGATCTTGATCATGTTTCTACTTATTTTTAATGGAAGTTTACATAATTAGCGAAGTTTAAGAGGAAATTTAGTCAATTGGCTTGTCAAAAAATGATGAATTCAATCTTTTAGGATTGTAAATTTTTGTGTGTCTTAACTGTTGGAATAACAAAATATTTTTCTTTCCGTAAACAAAACTAGTCTTCTTTTATGTCCATGCCTTAATTTGTCCTATGATCTAGAAAAAGGAGAAAACATGAAAAATGTGATTTAAACTTAAACAACACCCAATGAGAATCCCGAGTGTGAAGTTTGGAAAAGTCCATTAGTATGCAGTTTTAACCAACACTTATTTTGACAATTGGTAGATACTTAATTTTTGAAATGTTGATTGAATTTATAAAATATTAAAATATAGAATAATCAATTTATGAAGTATTTTCCGAAAAATATTATTTCAGCCACACAAGTATAAAATCATCACAATAATATGCACTAAGACATGTGAATGTAAGTCAACATTATGCTATTTAATATATTTGATAGTCACCATAAATATTTCTTCAAGAAAGAAAAATGAATAATAAACTGTTGATTAGCACCTTAATAAATTTACAAATAATTCTCTACTAATTAGAGATAAGGCTGCGTTTATTAAACTTTCCGACTCGAATATTAGCGAGATTTTTAATGAGTTATTGTTAGAATCTCAATAAAGCAAGATAAAGAGGGAATGTGCTTTTAAGTCTTCGGGATAAATGTAGAACCGCCAAATTACTAGTTAATTTGCGCAAAAGTGTGTAATATCTATGTAGATCTTATTACTAGCACAAGTTAATTATTGTGACTCTGTATGATTCTAACCTATGTGTATGTGTGCTTAAGTGTGTCATCTCATTATTGTGAATACTTCACCAGCAGTAAATGCCCTTTTTTTGACAACTAATGATAATTGTGTTGTGTCTTTGCAGTGTTAAATCAACTATTGAAAGGTACAAGAAGGCTTGTGCAGATTCCTCCAATTCTGGATCCGTTTCCGAAGCTAATGCTCAGGTACACTTTATCCACAAAACGATTTGGTGGATGCATGCATGTTTATGGTCATACTTATAATTAATGCCTAGGGTATTGAATGATATTAGCTCCAACTCCAAGTAAGACTGATTATCTCTAGAACAAGGTTGACCAATATTTGTTGACTCGTTCAATCATCTGACCATCTGGTTGCATATCCTACGTATTGTTTCTATGTCCACACAGGTCTTCTCTATTTCAAAACGTTCCTTTTTTGTAGTTTATTTCACTTTAAAATCTATAACTTTTATGACCAATGTTTTAAAGATGGGAATGCTATTGGTGGATCTTGAATGTTGGCCATGCAAAATTGCAGAAGAGAGGCTATTACAATATATAAGAAAAAAAAGTATTGCTATTGTACAAATCAACGAGTCATTGCGTTTATTGATTTGTATTGCAGTACTATCAACAAGAGGCAGCAAAATTGCGTTCACAGATTGGAAGTCTGCAGAACCAAAACAGGCAAATCATAAAATGTGTTGGGATCTTTTTCTTTACATGAAATCTGGTTTGGAACATCAAATCGATGAAAGTTTGTCTTTGCAGGCATTTTCTTGGCGAGTCACTGGATACCTTGAATGTCAAGGATCTAAAGAACCTGGAAATAAAATTGGAGAAAGGTATTAGTAGAATCCGCTCCAAAAAGGTAACCTTTTCATGAAATATCCTTTTTTTAAACGTAACTTTGTTCAATTGATTGTATTATTGTTGACAAGTTAATTCTTGTTTCTCTTTTTTTCTCAATCTACACAGAATGAGCTTTTGTTCGCCGAAATTGAGTATATGCAGAAGAAGGTACTCGTTTCTTGTAGAAAATGGTTTTACTCTTCAATCAATTATCATGTGCCTGAGAAGCCAATCACACTAGGAAACTCTGAATCAAAAGACTTGACCTCTGGACTTATCAAATTCATCTATTCAGGGGGGGTTGATTTTCAGTTTTCACAATCCTAACACTTTCATCTTTCTTTTAATTGCACAAGATCTTCTGAAATATACCAAGGCAAACTTATACCTTTCACACTTTATAAACACTAGCCACTAATGGTTTTTTCATTCATGCAACGTCCAATACTTGTTTTTCCTAATCCTTTCCTTTTGCTCTATTTTTTTCCGTAATATGTGGAAGAAATGCGATTGATAGAGTATCAATAATTGGATTTGACATTGCTAACTGTTTTTGACTGAAAATGGTCACCGCAGGAAATTGATTTGCACAACAATAATCAGCTTCTCCGTCAAAAGGTCTGCTTCTCTGTTCATTCAAAAAGGGGAGGAATAAAAAACCTGTCACTAATTACGATTCTTTCATAAACATGCAGATTGCTGAAACAGAAAGAAAGCATAACAACATGAATTTAATGCCAGGAGGGAGTGGCTACGAGATCTTGCAGCCTCAGGCATTTGACTCTCGAAACTATTTTCAAGTGAGCGCATTACAACCCACTACCCATTATCAGCACCAGGACCAGATGGCCCTTCAATTAAAGTAAGATTCTTTTTCTTTCCGATTAAATGACAAAGCATCATGCACCAATTTCAACATTTACCTTAGTATTCTTGTGATCTTTGTATGAGTTAAGTAGTTAAAGTCTATAAACATATTCTCGTGGACATCATTTTGCTCCGACTATGTCCGTGAAAATCACCAAGAAGAACTCAGTTAACAAAAATAAGTTCAAAAACAAGTTCTTGTGAGCGTAGCCAAGTAGTTTTTCTTGGTTAAAACAAATCAAGCAACTTACGCAAATCTAAGATGTTTGCAGCTCAGGTTGTTATTTGCGTCCCAGATTGTCCATAATGTGAACACGTCTTTCTCCAGTATCTGTTTGATCAAGTATTCGTACCTATTGGTTGGCAGATCACATTCTGCACAATGCTTGGCAAGCATATGAATAATCTTGACGATCATGGAAGCAAGCCTGAAATTTCTAAACCTTGAAACATAATATCAATTCCTTGAAGTAAATTCTAAATAAATTCTTACACAAGTAGCGCATATAATTTCATTACATTTGAAGGATAAGGCCATGTCTTCTAACGATGATTAGTGTAGGAATAATCTTATTTGATCTTAGGCGAGCAAAAAAGCTAAATTTTAGTAATGCACAACACCAGCCATCTGGTTCATCTAGCTCCCATCTCTTCTAACTTCAAGTATCAAATTATGCACATTACGAGTCAAAGTGGATATATATTTTAGCTTAGAACACTTTGTGGTTCTTGATGTGACAGAAATAATCAATAAGATGTGATTCTTTCCAAGTGTGTCTCTATATTTATTGAAAATATTCATAGGTGCGTACCAATCTAACTGGTGAGGTATGTTCGGCACCTAATTTCAAGGTCTTCAACAATTAACATCTAATAGTTTTTCTGTGTTCTGCAGTTGATATCTTTCAAAGGGACCACATGGCTTTCAATTTAGCTCTTTGTGCAAACTATCTGGTGTTTCGTCTATGAAAGTTGCAAGTAAGCTGGAAAAAGGAGAATAAAATCTTAGCAGCAAAAGTTAGCTTTGCCTGAGTGGAGAGCCCAGTAGTCTCCCCTCTATGCATTAGCTAGTAGAACAAGTTAAGACTTATGAATATGTTTGCGAGTGAATTTCTTCTATGTATCTTTAGTACTTGCATCCAGATTCTGTAACAGTTTCACAAACTTGTTTGCTAATCCCTTGCTTGACATAATATTTTCTCTTCTTTTATGTTTGCTTCAATATTTTATGGAAGTCTAGGTACAGTTAGCTTATTAGCAGCGACAATTAGTTGAGTAACGCGTTCATCCCAACCCATTACTTCCAAAGCTGCATCAAGCGGCAACCTGAAACAACAAACATCGTGGATATCATCTACTGCTACCTCAAATTTGAATATACTGAGAAGATTGAGCCCAAACACTTGACACCAACTACATCTGTTTCTCTTTACCCTTTAATAATCTTAACACTACATCAAAGTTGACCTTTGGCTATGAAAAAAATCGTAGCTAAAGGCACAAAAATCTTCACTATTAGCGACGTTTTGGAGAATCGTTGCCAATAGAATTATCTACGCATATTTTTCGTAGCTAAAAACTGTTAGCTAAGTTTCTAGAAATGTAGCTAAAGGGTTTTAGTTACGTGTATATAGGAACGTAGTCAAATGTTTTTAGTTACATTTCAAAAAATGTAACCAACTGTTTTTAGCTACATTCACGTAGCTAAATGTTTTTAACTACGTTTATGAAAATGTAACCAAATATTTTTAGCTACGATTTAGATACATTTTAACGAAATGTTAAACCATTTTTATTCCATATTATTTTATATAATGTATTGGTATATTTTTATTGTTAATTTAACATACAAAAATGTAAAAAATAATTAATAATTTGAAGTATTGTATATAAAAAATAAAATATCATTAAATTTCTTCGTATATAAGATTTTAATTACAACTTCAATAATTCGTATGTACAAATTAATAAATACAGAGAGTAGTTTATAAATTATAAATGCTGAGATTATAAAAACAATTGCAACATGTCCATGAATCTGTAGTAATCTACAAAGCTTAGTTAAAATATTGCGATTATTGAAATAATATTGCATAATTAAAGCAAACATCACATAACTTTACAATTTATAACATAATCACTCAACCATAGCATCTTCTTCAATTATTTAATCCGAGAAAAAAGTATCAAATTTAAATTATAATACAAACAAGAATTAAAAGAAAAAGCATAAGAGATGTAATTAATATCGTTCACTTTCATCTTCACTACTATTATAATCTAATCCAAGTATTTTTCTGAGGTACTTATTATGCTTGGCTAACTTTTTTTAAAGTAAGTTCCAATTAATCTTAAGCGTCTTATTTATCTCTTGAAGTTGCTAAATATATGTGGATCTTGATGAGGTTGAAACATTTGGCTTAGCGCCAAAGCCAAGACCTTTGATATAACCAGAACATGTACAAAGCACGGTATTGCAAATGTATTCTGTACTTACCTCATTCTCCTCAAACATTGATTCATATAATAACTCTTGCATCTTATTCTATAATTAAGAAAACAAAACCAATATTTAATATAAATATTATTAGTCAGTACTACATAAATAAATAAACCTAAATATTAAACAAATTTTTATATTTACATAGTTATTTTCCACTTCTTCTGGCATCCACTCTTGACTTTTCTTATAGTGAGTAACTTTGTATAATGTGATCCTATCACACTCTTGTCCATGTTGTTCCTTCTCACTTTGTTTTATGAAAGAAAATTACAAGGCACAATAAATAATACAATATTTGTTGATATAATTATAACTTGTAAACTAAGATCTTATATATTCATTTTGGATGACTAGAAATGATTTGGACTCTTGATTGTGACATGTTTTTATTTTTCCTCTGTTGACCTTTGTCTTCTCACATTTTTCCTAAATAAATAAAAAAGATTAGGTAGTCATTGAATTATCCAAGAAGATTAATGGAAACAAATATGAAGGGAAAGAAAACAAACCTAAACTTTGGGAGAGGTTCAATAATCACACAAATTATTTTAATTTTCTTGAGACATTTGTTCCGGAACATATCTCTGTGCCTCCGCAACAGAAGGAAAAGATTTATAAAATTGATGCATCCTATAACAATGATCCCTGGTCCTTTGTTTTAATAATGAAGTCACGCAGTTTGAAACATCAGGGCCCTCGATATCTACAATATTCAATTTCAATTGTGAACAATAAGTAAAAGTGTAATTAATCTTAAAATAAGTAAAATAGTATTGCATATAGTTAAATAAATTGAAAAAATTGCTGCAACTTTATCCAAAGCATTTTGAAGCAAGTTGTCTTCCTTCAAGTCCTTAACATGTTTCAAATAAGTAATTCTGTTCTCGCAATAATCCCCAACTCATTTGACAACTTTATAGATTGGATCTTATCTATAGGACAACCTTGTAAAGTATCAATCTGTATTGACAACTTGTTATTCATTACAATATGCATTCATTGCAATTCACAACCTCTAATTTTACCTCTATATCTTTTTTTTAATATTGACATTGGAACCTAAAAACAAATCAATAAAGATAAAAAAATACACATCAAATATGTAAATATATATTAGAGGATAAGTCTACTTATAGGTGTTAAAGATTAACAAACTTGCAGATTCCTCTATACTAGTTGATTCATTGTTGTTTGAGGAAGAATGAGATTGTTCATAACTACTTTCATCAATGGATGAGGTTGAATGTTGTTGTTAGCTAGGAATTGAATTAATGTCACCAAATGATTGATCCGGTTGAAGTTGCAGATCCTTCTGTTCTATAATTTTCATACCTGCCACCTTTTTTTCCATTGTTTTTACCAGGTGTCATTATATTGGATATCTATAAAAACAAACATAAATTTTGGTAACGTTACAATACATCCAATCATCATTACAAACATACATTCAATCATTAACATTAATCACATTAACATAACTCAATCATCAACAATCTGCATTAACATAAATCAATTATCAATAATACGCACACATATAAGTCAACCATTAACAATATGTATTAACATAACTTAATTATTCACAATCCGCATTAACATAAGTCAACCATTAATAACATGTATTAACATAACTCAGTCATTAACATTCCACATTAACATAAGTTAATCATCAATAATACATATTAATATAACTTAATCATCAACAATCTGCATTAACATAAGTCAACCATCAACAACACGCATTAACATAACTTAATCATAAACAATTTGCATTAACATAACTCAGTCACCAACAATCCACATTAACATAATTTCTGTTGGATCCCGTTTCCGAGGTCCAACTTCTTAACCAACGAAACATATCATACGATCATACCTTAGCTAACATCGCTTCAAATATTTTTTTTCTTTTATTTTTTTCAATCCTTATTATTCTTTTTACACATCATTCGAAGTCATTTCAATTTCCCATTTTGGACTCATGTATTCCATAACTTCAATGCATTTAGTTCTTCAAATTCTAATCACAACCATCAATTGCTCAATTTGGAATTCATCCTCAACCATTATCTCAATTCATTTGATTCTTTATAATCAAAAATCATATCCATCAATTTATCTCATGCCATTCATACACAATTTCCATGTCATGTCCATACACCATTTCAATTTATTATTCATACTCCTATACACAGACCCATAACTCATTACATCATGAAATAATACTTACCAAATATTTAAAACTTAATGGCATTTCAAGCCAAATTACAACATCAGTATCCAAAATCCAGAATACACAAGATACAAAATCTCCCAAATTCTTAGCAATATTCTAACTTAAAACAATGCAAATAAACACACACAGCAAAACCTTTGCTTTCTTTCACTCGATCTTCTTCTCATCACCTGTGGATGGGAGAGAAGGGGG
>JANZLC010000002.1:34361526-34375877 GCA_026413385.1 Erythroxylum gracilipes
TAGGGTTTTAATTTCCTTAGCCTTCAAGAGAGATTTTGAAGCTATTCAAGAAAGGAAACAAGTAGAGGAAGAGAAGAGCTTCCCTTTAAGCTAAAGATCCCTTCATTTGGTGAAGAATGAAGGTAAGATCATTTTGAAACTTTTGGGTTTTGAAAGAATTTCAGTTCATAAAGTTTAGAAAATGTTTTGGTTTAAGTATTTTGGAATCAATTTTAGCGTTTGTGCTGTGAGGGATTTTCAATTGAAAACCCTATTGAGTGGGATTTTTGTTATTGTTTAAAGGGATCAAGAGGGACAAGAGAAACAAGAGAAAGAACCTTTGATACCTCAGGTTGTTTGCAAAGAGAAGTATTTCGAGAAAGTCAAGTGTAAAGCAAGGAAATAAGGTGGGTACATGTTTATAATAGAATGAATAAGCCACTATTGCTTTCATTAAATCAAAGAAATTTCCTGATTTAAATTGCTTCATGAGTGTTGCATTTATTGTTATGAAAGATTTGAAAAATCATTTTATGATTCGGTATATGAACTTTTTGATGCATGTCGAAATTAAGATGGAAATGCATTGAGACATTTTATATTATGCCTTGAAACATGTCATGGCATTTTGTATGAATGAAAAGATAGAAAAACCATAAAGTATGAGCATTTGATAAATTGATTTAAGCATGATTATATACTTTTGTTTGGGTGCGAGAGGAACGTTTCGTTAGTCACGTGCACGTCGACATATAAACTTCGGTTTATCCGTTTTATTCCACAAAACTCTCGAGCCATTTGATGTGCATTGCATCTGTAAATTGTTATGTTGATGCATTCATGTTCTGTAAGTTGTGAATTTTGTCTGCACCGCAAGAATTTTTGAAAAGTAAGCATTTTTACGATTCAAAGAAAGTCTTCTAAGACAAGGAAAATGTTTTCAAGGTTTTTACTTATTCTTTTATTATAAACTGTTACCCACGAGCTGTCAAGCTCACCCCCTCTCTGTCCCATCCTCAGGTTATAGCTAGAAGATCAAGTGATAAAGAGCATAAAGGATTTGCTACATTGGTTATTTTTTGTATTTTTCTATTAAGCCAATGGTGTGGCTTTGATTTGTAAGTAAAATATTTCAAACTCTGTTGCTTAAGGAAATGAAATGATAAATTGAAGTTTCGATTGTGTATGTATTTTTAACTCCTGTGTTTCAAAGGATGAGCTGGTTTTTTATGTTGACTTTATTGGGCACGCCACCTTTGTGGAATGATGTCTATTAAGGGTTCATGGAAATAACCCTACAAGGTAATATGCACGAGCCACGTTCAAGTGTGATGGTATATTATTAAGAGGTTGGATTCCAAAAACGGGATCCAACATTTGTGGTATCAGAGCAAGTTAAGTTTGAAGAGTTGGGTTTCGAAAACGGGACCCAACACGCTGACTGAATAGTACAACCAATATTGAGCATCATCTTTGAGTGAAAATGGGAAGGCTCTTAGGTTAATTTGCTTTTCCATCACATTCGTTGGCTTCATTCCCATGCAAACCACGTCAAATTTCCTTCAAATGTTTGTAAGGATTCTCTCTTGATAGAACTCTGAAAATAGGTAATAAATGGATCAGCCCAGATTTTAATTCAAAAGTATCGTTGTCACCTAAATTTGGAAAGCAGATGCAATGGAGCTGTTGAGCATCCGTGGGCGCGGCTAGTTCACGAAGAGTGCGGTTTGCTGCCATTCTTTCCATTTTCTTCACTTGTTGTTGTTGTTTCGTTTGTTTCCATAACCTCTTGGTTGTCTTCTTGATCTCTGAATCAAATAGCAATTGAGTTATTTTGTCTACTCGTGTAACATACATATACCGTTGAGAAACTCCTCAGCAATGATGCCAAAATTTGGTTCTGTTGTCGTCTGCAACCAAATTAACACCAACTCTAGCAATGAAAAATGTAGTTAGTGAAACGTTGAGATCATTCCCACAAGGAATTTTAATGGTAAAGATTATACGAGTTCAAAACTAAAACAAAGTAGGGGGTTTTGATTCACGTAAATTAAGAAATTAAAAATGATAGAAATCAAAAATTAACTAAAATAATCAGATTTGAAAATTCAGTAAACAAACCTTGGTTTTGAGTTACCGAAATTATCACACTAATATGGATCCTTGATATAAAATTCAGTCCATTAACAAGCATTCATTGGGTGATGTTTTCTCTTAAGATTAAATAAATAGAAACATGTATTCTAAACATTCTTATTAGTCAACAACTTAGATACGATCTTAAGTTTAATTGATTGGTAGCTTTAAGAACTAAGAAACCATTGAACATTACAACACATGTACGACATACATTTAATCAAGTTAAGTATCTTCTTATAATTTCCAACTTTAATGTAACCATCTATTAGCCAAATAAAATGACATCAGACTAAGGTGTAGTGCAAAAGGAGTTAAGGCTCCCTATCCTTCCTTTAGATCGTTTTGAGAACATTCCAAATTAGGGTTGGGGTCTTCCTTTGACAATCGTTATTGTCATTCATAGGTAAGAGCCAAACTTCATGTTTCTAGAAGTCTCACTTTACTGAAGCTACTTTTAATCAGTAGTTTCATGTTTCTGTAGAGAGCTTAAGGATCTCGAAAGACAACATGCACTATCAGGCTTTCCTAGGTAAGCGTTAAATCTACGGAGCGTTCCTTGTTTTGGAACTTTCTCTAATTTCTTTCTTTCCATATCTCTTGAGTAGATATGGGTAGAAATAGTATCTTCCTCTTCCAGAGTGGAGCAGAAGCTTGTACTTGAGCTAGGAACTTAGCACCTTCCTCTTCCAGAGTGGAGCAAAAGCTTGTGCTTTTGTTAGGAACTTAACTATCTCAATGAGCGAATTAGAGGAGCCATACCATGAGAGAAAATCTATGATCTTGTTCCAAATAGTTATGGAAAAGGGCCAGAGAAAGAACAAATCGTTCCTTGTTTCTGTTCCTTCCTTACACAGACAACATATTTGATATAGATTCTGGATAAACTGAATTCTATCCATCGTTGTTACTCTGTTCCTAACTACTAGCCATAAAAGGAAAGTTGTACTTTGTCTAAGTATATTATTCCAGATTACCTTACCCTAAGGATCATCTTGATTTGAATGGTAAACTCATTTCTTATAGGTTTTGCTAGAAAAGCTCTCAATAGGAGTTCTATGCCATAGATAATATTCCTGAGAGTGAGAATTAGGAGAACAAGGTGGTTTAAGGTGCTGGATTGCATCAGGAAATTGTTGCCAGTCATTTTGGTTAATAAAAACAACCACCTTAGTTTTATAATCTATCCCTAGAAAAGCATATACCGCATTAGGGTTTAGGAAAAGGGGACCAAATCTAGTCCAATTTTCATGCCATAAGAAAGTAGTCTTTCCATTCCCAATTTTGCAATAAACATCATTAGCTATTTCATCCTTTTTTTTTAAAATCTAATTAAAGAACCAAGAATAGGATGATCTAGTTGAAAGGGACCATATGTTATTCCATTTCAAAAAGTAATTATGAATCCATCTCATCCATAATGAATGCTTGTCTTGAATCATTCTCTAAAGTCTTGTTATCAAAAAGACATTATTAGCAACTCTTACAGAAATGATTCCTAATCCCCTCTTCTCCTTTGGTTTACACAAATTAGCCTATTTGACTTTAGGAAAGCTTAAACTTCCATTTGCTTTCCCCATAAGAAATCTCTCATCATATTTTCTACTACTTTGACTAATTCTTTGACTAGGGGAAATGAGTGCTCCAATATAAATGGAGGGAACACAAGACATACTTAATTAATTGAACTCTTCTACGAAAGGAAAGAAATCTATTAGTCCATTTGCTGAGTCTCCTTTGAATTTTTTCAATAATGGGTAGGCAATCATTGAAGGATAACCTTTTCGTGGAAACAGGTAGACCCAGATAATACAGAGGAGGGAATTTCCTATTCATACCAGCCAGGGTGGAAATATTGTCTTTGAGTGGTTCTGTTGTAGATGAGAGAACAAAATGACTTTTGTTAAGATTCACCTTAATACCTGACATCTCAAAGAACACATTAAGGGTTTCCATCAATAACTTAATAGAATCAGGATGTGCTTTGGAGAAGAGAATAAGATCAATAACAAAACATAGAAGGGTGAGTGAAAGTCTTCTACATTTAGAGTGGAACTTAAATTGAGGATTATGAGAGACTTTGGCCTTGATCATTAGAGTGAGCACTTCCATACATAGGATAAATAAATAACGAGACAAGGGGTCCCCTTATCTAATTCCTCTCTTCCCCTTAATAATTCCAGAAAGGGTGTCATTAATAAGAACACAGTAGGCAATAGTGGATACACAAGCCTTAATCCAATTAATAAATAGATCAGGAAATTTGAACTCCTTAAGAACCCTGAATAGAAAGGGCCAATTGATGCAATCAAAAGCTTTGTTGAAGTCAATCTTAACAGCATAATTAGGGGAAGAGTTCCTTTTGGTATATCCCTTTAGGAGTTCCTGAGCAATAAGAATGTTATCATCAATGCTTCTATTCTTTATAAAGGCATTCTAATTTTCACTGATGATGAGATTGTGAACTTCCTTAAACCTGTTTGTTAGGATCTTAGCAATAATTTTATAGCTGAAGTTTGCGTAGGCAATCGGCCTGAAACCACAAAAGGTAGAGGGGTTAGAAGTTTTAGGAGTTAAGTAGAGAAAAGTTTTATTGAACTCCTTTAGGATCACCCTTTTTTCAAAAAAACTCTTGAATGATATCTCTAACTATAGGTCCAATAATAAACCATGTCTTTTGAAAGAAAAAGTCATTAAGCCCATCCGGTCTAGGATCTTTCATCCCATTCATAGCCAAGATGGTGGCATTGATATCATCATCAACAATAGCTTTCACCAACTCTTGAGAATCTTCAGGAGAAATTCTTTTGATAATAACATCTTAGAGAGAGTCCACAGAGGTAGAAGAGTCTAGGCCAGAACCTACCTTTATAGAATTTGACAGCCTCCTCCAAAATACTTGGTCGATCAATAAGGATTCATCCGTACTGATAATCAAGCATATTTTATTGACATTCCTTCTGTTAGATAGGGAATTGAAAAGAACTTGAAAGTTTTATCCCCTTCCTTAAGCTTATTAATCTGAGCCCTTTGTTGGATGAGTGAAGAGTGATCTTGGACAACTTTTAGATAGTAGTTAAGCACCAGCTTTTCCTTTGTAAGAAGATTCAAATCATTGGGATTAAGAGAGTAAAAATTGAGTTGCAACTAGCCTTTCCTTAGCAAAATCAATAGCATTTTGAGAGCTAGGGAAGTGAAAAGCTTTCAACTCTTCAATTCAGCTTCGATCGCTTTTAGTTTTTGGTAGTAAACAAATTGTCTAGAGCCAGAAGCTTGAATTAATAAACCCCTCCTGATTGCATTATTAAACCCATCCACTTTAAGAAGATAATTATTAAATCTAAAAGGATTATAACTAAAGGACCTAGGGAATAGACCAAGGAGAAGTGGGATATGATCTAAAAAGAGGGTCCAAGAAGATAGCCTTACTGATAGCAAATAGAAGAAGCAAGTTAACATTAACAAAAGCCCTATCCTATTTTTTTTGGAATAAATCAATTGTTCTTTTGTTTATTACGTCAAGAGAAAAATATCCTTCTTGTTTGAGATCAGTTACACCCAGCTACTTTACACAGTTTTAAATCTTTATTGTAATTCCTTAACTGTAATTTCCCTTTGCTTCAGATTTGAAAATTATAGAGTTGCAATCACTAGCTATAATCCAATGAGCCAGTAGGTTGTTTTGAATGTCTCTTAATAATAGAGACCATAGAGAATTCCTTTGAATGTCTCTTACAAGAAACATATCCATCAAGTAATGACATTATCAGTGAAGGATCGCAAACGTAGCAGAAATAAAAAAAAATTGCAATTCTATATGCATCTATTGTGTTTTACGAACATACTAATAGTAAGAACAGACAGAAATAAATACCTAGAATGTGAGGGTTAATCGATACAGAACTTTGAAAATACGAAGTCTCTATGCACTCCACACCGAGAAATATATCCCGCTTTCAACATTTGATATGGCTATGGTTAAATTTGAAGAACCCTTTCTTCAAAAATGAAGAAAACAATTTTCTCAAACTTTTCTCTTGTTCATTTTTTTTATGTACAGAGAACGAAAATCAAAGAATATTTCTATCTCTACGATTTCTTTTCAACGTATAAAAAACAAAGAGTATCTCTTACTCTTCACTGTTTTTCATGTCTAGTCAAACGGAAAAATGAAAGAGTATATATTCAACAACTCTTTTCTCAGTAAGTAATATTATAACATTACTATTTCAAGTCCTAATGTTTTCTTAAAGTAATAATGTTTCATTTTATTTTGGTTTTAACCAAAAACACAACCACCAAGTTCAAAACGTCAACTCCCTTTTTCTTTCTTTCTTTTCTTTCTTTTGAATAATAAATAATTGTTATTATTTATAAAATGAAAAAATAAAACTATTTTATTTTATTCATTTATTTTATACAAGAGAATTTCCAATATTAATTATATTTTCTGTGCTAGCAAAAAATATAATAATATGTCGTATAAATTATTTAATAAATTATCTCATAATAAATTAATTAATCATAAATATAAAATATTACATTCGTAAGTGTGTGACCACATAGGTTCATCATTAAATCGGTAGTAATTAATCTAATTAATTACTAATCAAGGTTCGCATCTAGCAACACTCCTCAATGACCAGATAGTGTGAAATAATAACCTTACAAAGACATAACCTTATTTTAAGGATAATGTATTATTACCTTCCATCATTACAACTCCAAATTATCCTAAGGTGTGATTTAACTGTCAAACCTTATTAGATAACTAACTATGTTACATGTCGATCATTAATGATTGGTGAATGACCTAGAAAACTCCTTTTCCTCACTCATTCAATCGCCCTGGACAAGGTCTTGAAACAACCATTAAGATCAATGATAACATAGAGTTCAAACTCATTTCCTAAAGTCAATGGATCTCATCTTGACTCACCACTAATCAGATAGATACTTAATTATATCCAATGATCATTCAACTAGCATTTTTACACACTACGTGTCCAACATCAAAACATAATAAGTGACCTATTGATTATTATGATGATCTCAGGTCAAAGGAAAAATATACATTTAAATACTTATGAGAATATCCTTAACTATTAGGAATTCTCGATTTGGTCAGTTCAATGATCATATTTCCATATGCATCATCTATATATGTAACTTAGGGGCTGTTTGATTCTATTTTTTCGCTTTTTGTTGTCATTTTGTAAAAAGAAAAACAGGTAAGTAAAACGTGTTTCGCTTATTCTGTTGCGATTTTTTATTTCTGAAAATAAAAAAACCACAACGGTTTTACAGAAACCAGAAAACATTGTTTCTCTGAATTTTGACAACATGTTTTCTTTAACAGAAAACCAACATATCCCTACTTTCTATCTTGATTAATAATAATAATAATAATAATAATAATAAAAGTACAAAATTTATAATAATAATTAATAATAAATAATAAGAAGAAGAAGAAGAAGAAGAAGATAATTAATTTGGTATAATAAAATTAATAATATTAAAAATAGTGAGTAGAAAATTTATAACAATAATTAATAATATTAAAATTAATAATAATAATAATAAATTAATAAAATTAAGAATAACTTAATAATAAAATAATAATAATAATAATAATAATAATTAAAAAAAACCAAAAATATTTTTGTTTTCAGTTTTTTATTAGAAATCTCAACTAAACAGGTTTTTGTTTTCAATTTTTATATTGCAAATCTCAACCAAACAGGTTTTTATTTTTTTATTAAAAAAACATAAACCAAAAACTAAAAACAGCAACAGAAAAATAGTAAGTAGAAAATTTATAACAATAAATAATAATAATAAAATAAATAATAATAAATAAATAAATAAATAAAATTAATAATAACTTAATAATAATAATAATAATAATAATAAATTAAAAAATTAATAATTAAAAAACAAACATATTTTTGTTTTCAGTTTTTTATTAGAAATCTCAATTAAACAAGTTTTTGTTTTCAATTTTTATATTGCAAATCTCAACCAAACAAGTTTTTGTTTTAAAAAAAACAGAAACCAAAAACTAAAAACAGCAACAGAAAAATAAAAGTGGAACTAAACAGCTCCTTAGTAAATGAAATCTACTAATATCCATCCAATAGATATTATTACATAAATATTGATCTAACCGAATCATTAAATTCTTTATTTGATAATCTTATAATCAAGAAGACATCATTATGATGGTAAATGTGTAAATTTAATAAAGAACTTATCATATTAGAATAAAAATAATATGATAATATAATCATTTGTCGTGTTATTAAATAATGTTAATAATCACAAAACAAAAAATATTCAATCTATTACATAACAAGGTACATAATTCCATCAAAGAAATACAGAGAAAAAAGCATAAGCCATTATTCTCTCTTATTCCTCGAAGTTATGCATTGAGACACGTTGTCCTTTCTACATAAACACGTAGCTTTCGGAAGTACTACTGGAAAGATAAATCATAGTCTTTTATTTCAGGGAAAAGAGGGGAAAAAAAATGAGTGCTGAATTGTAGCCGAAATATCCATGACAATGAATATCGATTCTGCACCTATTACAAGATATTCTGCACAATTAGATACGAAGTTGTTGCCCCGACCTCGTTAACAATTTGTGTAGGATGGAATGCATCCCAAAAAAAGTACGAGTTCCTGAAAGTGCACGGAGATTCTTCGGGAATGCATAGACCATATTCATTTACTTTACAGCAGGTGCTTAACTTAATTGGCAAACCTGGAAGTGGAAAGCCAACACACATAAATCAGTTTTCTTTCTAACACCATAAACAAATGCTTTAAACAGATCTATTGCTGTTGAGTTAGCAATATATATGTACCTTTAGTAGATAAATATTCGAAGGGAGCTCCATAAGTATCCAAATAGACAAAATTAGCGTCCATAAGATCGTTGTTAAGCTGGTCTACAAGAGATTTAAGGTTTCCATTAAACAAATTTGCTGCATCGTTCATGTAGTCGACGCATGAGGAGCCATTCGTGCCATAGTTAGCAATAGCATCTGGTGTACACCCTATTTGTCCGATTCCAGTCAAGGCCACTTTCCTTGCTCCAGAATTATACAAACTCTAAATCAACAAGAAGCCATAATTAAATCACTTATACCTTAGTCGCATTAAAAGATATATTATCAATATAACTAAGGATGAGATTGAGGGATCAAACTTAATGAACTAACCATAATTTTTTGTTTATATTCTTCAATAAGAACAACTGCGAACTGAACTGGACTGTACTCCTTGCTAGTGCTGTAAAACTGAGGCAAGAAGTAGTTGTTAATGTAATCGTTACCGCCAATTACGAATAAATAGAAGCACTTGTTTAGGTGATTCATAGCTAATTCTTCACTTCCTAGTAAGCCAACTATGCGGGAGATAACGGCTTGGTGTCTCTGTAGCTGGGTGGTTAAGTCAATATTAGCACCCTGACCAAAAACAAAAGCGCTGTTAATCAGATATGATTAAATATCTAGTGAGGTTAATATTTATCATGTATATGTATATATTGTTTAAATATAAGAGTAAAAGTTTATCCCATAAGAGTGAGAGTTTATCCCACATTAGAGAAAGAGAGGAAAGAAGATTAATATATAAGTCTAGTGGGTTACTCCATCTATCACCAATTAGTTTTAGGATAGAACCTCACTTGGACTTGTATGTGGTCTAACTTTTCATGTGGACCCGTAGGCCCATTGTAAATTCTAACATGGTATCAGAGCGGGTTGCTTTTATGTTAGTCGTTAACACCTAAAAATAATAGATTATGTCACGTGTTAGATCCACACACCAATTGGTTTTAAGATGGAACCTCACTTAGACTTGTATATGATCTAACTTTCCGTGTGAGCCTGTAGGTCTATCGTAAATTCTAACATATATGAAAAAGTATTTTTTTTAAATCAAACTTTTACTAGAGTTCCTTTAGAAATTGAATCTAGTACTGGAAAAGAAAGTTTTGAAGAGAAAGGCCTGGTCATAAACTATTTCTTTCTATTAAGGGTAGATAAAATACCACAACTAATTTTGCAGTTTCATTTCGTATTCCTGCTGAACCAGATGCGTAATTTACACCCTTGAGTATTTGAGAACCAGAAGCAGAGAGATATGGAGGAATGAAACTGTCAAAACCCAAAAGTTCACCTGCATAGACACCCCGTCATATCAAGATAACTAGTATAGCTTCCAAATAGATATAAATCACATCTAGACTATTTTCCATTGAGTTGCTACGTATACATATTAATGGTTCGTGATAAATTTCTCTTTCAAATATATAAAAGTGTTATCCAATAACGTTTCAGTGTTCATGGAATATATAAGCTTTTCAGAACACAAAAAAAGGGTTTGTTTATCTGTTGAAAAGGAAAAAAAATTGTGAAGCGCAACTCAAATATATAACATAGAAAATACTCGACCAATTATGTCTGCTGCTGTTCGGCCATTAGTGAACCTTCCTGTGGGACCATAAGGGAAGTCTATGCCATACGGCTGGTAATCAGCCTTGGCCGTGGTGGCAAGGTTGTTGTTGTTGCCACTGTCCACCATCGAGTCTCCGAATATGAAATAACATGGTACTTTTGGTTCCCCATTAACACACTTATTCAAGCATGCAGTTAGAAACAACACACAGGCCACACCATATCTTAGCTTTATATGGTTAGCCATGTGAAGAAGCAATTAACTTGTGAAAGCGTACAAGGAACAGGAAACAAGAGAAGAAAAATGATGGAGGGAAAGTATATAGGATTCGAAAGATGAATCAAAGAATGTGGCGCAATAGCGCAACAAGGTTGGTAGTATGTTATGAAGAACGAGGATTGTAAACATTCTTCTTAAATACTTGAGTTGTGAAGGAAATCGATTCCATATCTTGATCCGTTTAGCTTATATTTACTACTTTTTAATTGTATAAACTAATTCAATATCCGATCACGCTTGCTGTATGCAAAACGAATAGGATAGTTCTAAGATTCTTTGAATTTCTTTTTAATAACTAGTTGAATAGTTGTTATCACCTTATTTAGTTAATAAAATAGAAGCATTACATAATGTCTGGTTGGTTCTATTAGTAGGAGTGTCAAAACAAAAGACTGTAGAACGTTGACCACAGTGCACCTCAATAATTGGAAAGCATGAGTAATTTAATTAACAAGAAAAATAAAAGAAAGGTTTTTCCTGGGAATATATTAATCATTGGGGAAAAAATTAAGAAAGATTCTTTTTCCTTGAAAGGGACTATTTGATTTTATAAATCATCCTTTTATATTTAAGGTCAAGTAAATTGAGTGTTGCGTGTGTTATATGAATACCTAATTTAGATACATTAAACAAAAAGATAGCGATTTTGACATACTGTACCATCCTTATTCAAACCATTATCTTTGATATTATTATTTTAAATAATAACCAATAAAAGCATCTCTTGCTTTAGAAAATAAATTGTAACATTTAATCAATAATATCAAACTAAATTAAAAGCAACTCAAATATTATAAGTGATTTAGAATTAAATAAAAAGTTCTTCAAATGCTTATTCTTGAACAACTTTCTTCATTCAGTATATACCAATATAAAATATTCCGAAGGACATAAGAAAGAGAATACAAATTATTTTCAATTAAAACAGAAAAATTCAAAACCTAATATAAGGCATAACACAAAAATAGACATATAAGATTACAAAATAACAAGATATGAAAATTACTTTAATAAAAGAATAAGACTATTTTATTGATAGTAAAATAAGAAAAAATATTAAAGCAATAACACAATTAAAAATTTTGAAATAACATTAGAACTTACAAGAATTCTAATGTTATGTGGATAATGGAATGCGTTACAATAACTTCCTTGAGTATTTTAATATCTAGAGCACATACTCAATTCTTCAAAAATACTAGAGGCATAAGACAAGGGAATCCTCTTTCCCCTTAGTTATTCACACTGGTTATGGAAGTCTTATCCAGGATGCTTATCAAGCTCATTTCTTGCAATGGCATATTTCAATACCAACATAAATGCAGAGAGCTAAGGATCACTCATCTAATTTTGTTAATGATCTAATTGATGGAAACAATAGTATTCGTAGCTGAAGCAACCCAGGTCAGAAATACACATATAGGCAAACCAATCACAATAATCTAAACAAGACAAACCTGTTGAAGCACAAAATCGTTAACTGATCTTTTTTTTACAAAATTTTCATTTCGCAAATCTTCTTATCACCCACAGCCTTTTGTCTTATAACTTTAATTGTTTCTGTTACCCTTGTTTCTGGGTGGGTAGAAAGAGTAGAGCATGTGCTTTTTAAGAGAGTTTCTGTTTTCTCTTTGTTTTCTAATAAACCTCTCTTTGATAAGAAGAAAAGCATATATATCGAAAATCCTCTCCTTTCTGCATAAGAAGTAATCGATAAGATTATACGGTTTGTAATTCAAATCAACATATTTTTCTATTTAATTTAAAATATTAATAAATGAAATTTTTAATTAAAATAATATGTTGCTTATTTAAATTATGAATAACACACATGCGGTCTAAACAATTAAGGCACGATAGGGATTGCAGGGAAAAATTTATAAGACTAAACTTATAATAAGAATCTATACATGACTAGTATATTCTTATAATAATTAATCATAAATTATTCCACTAAAAATTTATGATTAAACTCCTTATTAATTTTATCTTTCCACAACATAATAAATTATGTTCTCCATGTTAAAATTACAGATGCTTGTCAAATAAAATAAATTACTAAAAAATTATTTGAATAACAATTTTAATCTTTAAGATTGTCGCTCAATTTATTTCATATTTCAGATTAAAAATTCACCTGCAAGGTTTACACAATAAAACCTTATAAGCTTACTTAAAGTGCATCATTATTTTCTATACCGAGACATGGATTCCGTCATTAATTAATATTTCACAAATACAAATTGCCTTTACCCAATTCACCGAGTATTATTGTCTGGATAATTGAAACTTACTCTTTAATGAATTAAAGCACAAGACAATGTACATTTGCTCATATTAACTAAGTCAAGATTAAGAACATAAATCATATTTCTAACGTCCTTAAGAATATGTTTTAATAGTCAGTATGAAACAACCATTCTCTACTTGGTCCAGTTAGATACATACAAAATGTACTAACACAATTATTATTAAATATATATTGAAAATTTATTCATATTATGCATATCTCCAATTGAATACAATTAAATAATTGTTTAAATAAAAACATCTAAAGAATATACTATTACGTTTGCATGTATAATAGTATATATCTATCACTAATATTGTTATGTGTTGCTGGCATTCAATCCACTAAAATAATATTAGGTATATTGAAGTTATTTGTAGCATGTTCAGGACTGAAAGTCAATGACAATAAGAACAATATGTTCATTTCTTCTCATGTGCAAAATCAATCAGAATTGAGCAAGAGTTCAGGCTTTAGAATTCAAAAACCTCATTTTAGATAGCTTGGCATCCCTATTACAACTTCTAAACCAAAATTTATCAATTGCATTCTGTTAGGATATGTTTTTTTTTGGCATTATTTATTAATTGGACATATATGATGTTAATTGGATTCTAAAGTCACATGGATTATCTTCTAATTGAAACAGAATCCTATCTTGATTTGGAGTCTATTATCATGGAAATATTGGAATTAATTTACTGCTGTTTTTGTGTGGATTTGTGGATTTTATGGATAGAAGAAAATAAAGGGATTTGTGTATATCGTGAATCTATAGCAGATATCTATCCCTAATGTGAGTGTGCGGCAAGGATGTTTTTGACTTGCATGTGTGGTATACAGTTTATGGGAGACAAGGCAACGTAATAAGTGCGGTGATTATTTTGGCTAAAGGTGAATCTAAAGTGTGAGGGGAAAAAGTTATCTACAGTGATTTTGTCCTTATCTCTCCAATCTTTAGTGATTTTGTCCTTATCTTTCCAATCTTTAGAAGCAGCCCATCTTCAACGTGATTGAGTTTTTTTTTTTGGAGTTGACATATGTGTAGCTGATAAGCTGGGACGTCATTTGTGAAATAAACATAGATACTTTGGTGGTGCATGGTTCACGGTTTTTTTTTTTAGGCTGCGCATATGTGGTTTTGAGAAGCCAAGTGTTGTGATTTTTGATGATTGATTTGAGTGGATTTAATGTGTGCG
>JANZLC010000002.1:34411371-34429455 GCA_026413385.1 Erythroxylum gracilipes
CACTCACAAAGTAGGAAACAATCAACAAACCACAAAGGTTTGACCTCAAACACAAGTGTTTGGAAAGGTGGAATGGTTACCACGGTTAAGGGCATTAACGAGAAATTTTTTTAAAAAAGGTCTTTATTAAGGTGATTTCAATATCCTTGACAACTAAATTAAATATTAAAATTAATTTTTGATGTTAACTAAGTTCTGTTTGTTTCATTTTATTTTTATTTCTGTGTTTTTATTTTCAAATTTAGAAAAAAAAACAATGTTTGTTTGAGTTTTTTAATTTTTGTTTTTAGAACCAAGTTTTCAAAAATTATATAAACTATAAAAAGTAGTTTGTTTTTTTTCATAATTTGATTTCCGATTTTTATTTCTATGTTTTTATTTTCAAATTTAGAAAAAAACAATATTTGTTTGAGTTTTTTAATTTTTGTCTTTAGAACCAAGTTTTCAAAAATTATATAAACTATAAAAAGTAGTTTTGGTTTTTTTTTTCATAATTTGATTTCCGATTAATTAAATATACATTATTTAATTATTTATTACAATAATTATTAATAACAACCATAAATAATTTAATTAAATATTATATATTTAATTAAATAGAATTAATTATTAATACCAATTATAAATAATATTATTTTACTTAATAATTTAATTTATTTTTTATTAAGTTAAATAAATTTAATGTAATATTTATTAATAAATATGATTAAAATTAGAATATCTTCAAAATATATCACTTTCAAGTAAGATTTGATTTAATAATTAAAATAAATTTTAAACAACAAGTTAATTTTAATATTTATTAACAAATTATCAAAAAATTTGTTTAATAAAATAAAATAATTTTTTGATAATTTATTAATAAATATTATATAAGAGATTAAAATAAATTTATTTAATTAAAAATAATTTATTTTTAAATTTTATCTAATATATAATTATTATTAATTATAAAAATATAACTCTACGGTTATTATCAACTAAACAAATTTTTGTCTTCGTTAAAACTATAGCATAAAAAAAAGTGGATTCAATTTATTATTTTTTCGTATCTATTTAATTTCAATAACTATTGTAATAAATTGTAATAGTATTGTTACGGGCCCTTCTTATTTAGACTAATTCCAATGTAACTAAAAATTCTACTTTGGCCGGCTGTTCTCGCCGACACAGATAAGCGAACGCTTGCTTCTCCTTCTCCAAAGCTTTTGCAATTCATTCAAAATAACCCCTTTCTCTTAGACCGTCCCAATGAAGATTGTACTAGGTATCTCCTAGAAGTAGCCATAGTTGTTCTTGCAGTCTTCCTACTGGTAGGACACCATATTTGCAGCGCGTACAAGTGCGATTCTTTTTGTGGAGGCATATCTATTAGATTCCTGTTGCGTTTGAGAACAAACTCTGAAAGACGGGTTTCAAATCCTTTAAACTTGACTGCGAAGACACTCACAAAATGATGCTTTACCTGTCTTCCTTATTATGTACACCAAATCAATTACACAAATTTCAGCATTCAATATTTTGCAAAAAAACAAAGGTAAAGTACCGTTTTGTGATTGTCAAATCAATTGTTGAAGTTTGTATAACTGATTTGGCATGCATAATATTTTTCAGAAGAAGAAAAATAAAGCACCGAGATTTGTGATTGTCTTCGCAGTCAAGTTTGAAGGAGTTGAAACCGTAATTTTTAGGGTCTAGGCTTAAGCGAGATGGAGATCTTATTGATATATCTCAAGAAAAATTGAAGTTGTTGTAAGCACAGCAGAAAATGGGACTGAGTTTAAATCTTTAGAGAAGGAGAAGCATAGGCATATGCATATTTCTGGAGGACACTCACAGGCCCGCCTTAGGTAGAAACTGAAGTGAGAGAAGGCTATTGCAATTAGTCATCGATACAATCAAGAAAATGGGACTGAGTTTCAATCTTTAGAGAAGGAGAAGCATATGCATATGCATGTTTCTGGAGGAGACTCACAGGCCTAATGTAGAGATTGAATGTCAGTGGGAAAGTTAAGTTCCTCTCTTTCAACCACTCATTCACTAGGTAAAGGATAAGGACAAGATAAAGTTGGACTTTAATTTCAACCACTCATTCACTATAAAGGACAAGGACAAGATAAAGTTGGACATTAATTTCAACCTCTCTTTCATCGCTGCTCCCATTCTCTTATGCCAAACTATACGAATCTTGCTCCAGATAGCATGTTCTTGGCAACCAAGTTGTACATTTCTTATTCCATAATTCATCCCAACAACATATTGATATGTATATTAATTTGGTCGGTCAAAGTATATTATTTGTCACTTAAGCCTTTTTTTCTTAATTTCTTTTGCTTTCACTTTCTAAGACTTATTTCTCATACATTAACTATTATTCATCCTCAAAAACTAATTTTAAAAAGCAGTTTTTAGGGTCTATTCTTAAGCGAAATGAGTATCTAATAGATATATCTAAGGAAGAATTGTTGTTGTTGTAAGCACGGCAGAAAATGGGACTGACTTTAAATGTTTAGAGAAGGAGAAGTATAGGCATATGCTTGTTTCTGGAGGACACTCACAGGCCCGTCTTAAGGTAGAAACCGGATTCCATTAGAAAAGTCAAGACGACTCTAATTTAATCTCTTTTCAACCACTCATTTTTTTATTATTATTATTAACTTTAATTATTATTATTATTATTATTATTATTATTATTATTATTATTATTATTATTATTCAAATCAGTTTAGCTATATTCATGATTACTTAAAGATAGGCTAGGGTGGGATTTGACTATTCTTTAAATTTGAAGAATAGCTTTTACCAAGTTTAATTGTTCCTAGTTCTTTTTTTAACCAAACACATGTTTAAGAATAATTTAGAAATATATTAGGAATATTCATTGTATTCCGGTTTACCATATATGCCGTAAAAGATAGGGACAGAATAAAGCAGATAATTAAAATTTTATCTATTAATTCGAACAAACAATTATTGTTTGCTCTTTTATCGTACCGACTATTTACTTTCACGCAGTGGTAATGAGGAGACATTGATCATTGATTCAATTGATTGTTTCAATAAAAGAGAGGCATTCTCATGGTGACCTGTGTCATTATTTTCTAGCTGACTATTGAAGACACCTTGTATTTCTCTGTAATTAATGGAGTACAGAGGTGATGCGTATTTAAGTAGTTTGTTATAATAGATATGTACAGATAATAACAGCAGATTTATTAAATTGAGTCTGATTGCCTATACTTTTTTTATGAATAAAATTAAGACTTTCATTTCAATAAAGAATGAATACATTATTAGACATTCGTCTTTTGATACAATAGGAAAGATATGTTGCCAATGTTGCAGTATAAACAAAAGACAATTTCAAACTACCTTATAATTAAAATTAAATTTCATTACCAAAAAGAGAATAGAGAATTAAAAAAACATTCAGAAGCAGAAAAAAGTAGTCAAAAACAAAAGCAGTTCAAATATAAAATTTTTATGAGTTTTGATTATTGTAAGCAAACTTTAATTGAAAGTCATTTGTGGCATATGTTAATCCACTGATTATTATTCAGATAATTGATCCAGAGCCTAGTTTTATTAGTTAACTTCTAACTTTGAGAAGATTTAGACCCCCTTTAGTAAGATTGAGGTTAAAAAAAAAAAAACCTGTCATTACATTGTAATATTATAATTCTTAAGCAAGCCTGAATACCAGTTTGGCTATTCTTGGATTCAAGGCTCTAAATATTACAGTAGCAAGCATGCATCTGATCGAACATGTTGCAACATTTCATAATCAAATAACTTCTCATTTTTCTTCTGAATTACTACTTACTTTGCGTCCACAATTAAGCTAATAGAATCAGAATCACTTTCAGGTTCTCTTATCTCTATTGAGTGTTTTTCCATTTCGGTGTCCTCATCTTCTACAGCCTGTGAAGAGAGCAGAGGCTTTGAGGCAATTCTAGACATTCCACATCTTGTTCAAGCATCTCAATTACTTTGTGCATAGGAGGTCAGTTATCAAGCTTCAGTTGTATGCACCAAAGCACTACCACTATTATTTTCTTTATTATTCTGTTTTGTTTTTCTGTAGCATTGGCTTCTCCAAATTTTATGCATTTTCCCTTTCTAAATTGCTCATAATCCCATGCAGAAAGTAAATTTAGCTCAAATGGTCTGCAACTACATTCAAATTCTTTTTTCTCCCTGCCATTTCCATCAGCAACATCCCAAAGCTATCCACATCAGTTTTGAAAGAGATTGCTCTGATATGCTTGTAGCACAATTCAGGAACCATATAGCCAATGGGTTCTCTTGCACCTGTTAGAGAAAAGATTGTATTTTTTGTTTCACAAACTTTGGCTATGCCAAAATCTGAAATGTTTAGATCAAAGTTTTTGTCTAGAAGGATGTTATGAGGCTTGATGTCAAAATGCAAAATTTGCATAGCACAACCTCTATGTAGATACTCAATGCCACAAGCAACTCCAAGAGATATTTTATACATTTTCTCTATATTGATTGAATTGTTGACTTTAGGAGAAAATAAGTACTTGTCTAGAGAACCGTTAGGCATGAACTCATACTCAAGAGAACTCGTTGGTCCTGGAACACAAAAACCAATGAGTTTCACCACATTCACATGGTGTATTGTTCCAATAGTCCCAACTTCGTTGATGAAATCTTGGCCATTAGCTTTAGAATTGCCCAATAATTTTATAGCTGCAAGACGACCACTTCGAAACCTTCATTTGTATACAGAGCCATAGCCTCCTTGACCCAATTTGTCCTTGAAATTTTTGGTTATCTTCTTGATTTCAAAATAGAAATATCGAATTGGCATGAAATCTCCTTGTGCTTGGAGGAACCCTTCAATATAATCATACATTGATAAATGTCTCCTCCTTCATTTATAAATCAAAAATCCAACAACGAATGGACTCCCAAAGATAAACAACAGTACATGATGTGCAACTGTGTACAAAGAACATAAATTTACATTTGTGAGATAAGGTAAAATTACTAAATTTATAAATAAAATAATTATAAATTTTAATACGAAAAGTTCCATTTTTAAAATTTTAATCATAAGCATAGTTTTAATGATTAATTATAATCATGAACTTAATTATAATTAAGATATTCCTAAAAAATTTCAATTAGCCGAATAATTCTTTTTAACATTTTATTATATGAATATATCAAATTATGTGTACTTAATTATTAACTAGTACTTAATTGATTGTAATTATAATTTAAATACTTGTACATTATATAAAATATTATTTAATTAGTTATGAACTATGAAATTTATTCAATAAAAGAATAGGACTAATTCATTGACAGTAAAATAAGAAAAGATTAAAGAACTTAAGGGAACCATTTAGTAAAAAATTATCCACAACCTGGCTCTACGATCTCTTAGGGGCTTGAGGTATCTAAAGCAAGGGAAAAGAGGATAAAAGGATGTTAGATTAGGGAAGGGAGGAAAGAATACAAGGGGTAACTTGCTTGGTCAAAGAAGAAGCGGCAGTAGAAATTAGCTAGGAGACAAAGAGCAAGACAACATTTGGGAGAGGAATAGGGTTGGTCTTAGGGCTAAAAGTGTGATAAGAGAGGAGACAGGAATGAGGAAAAATTGAAGACTAAGGTTAAGCACTACAAGAAATCAGGAGTTTACCGATGGAATTTACCGACACTAAACGGGAGAATTTCGTCGGTGATAATAATTACCAATGGAATAAAACGACGGACAAAGACATCGTTAATACGGCTATAGGTAATTTTAATGACGGAACATTTATTGTCCTTCCATCAGTATACATATAGAACCGTCAGTAAACTGTAGTTAAGATAATCGCTTAGTATTCAATATTATCGACGGAAATTGGTAAATACCATAAACAGTTTACCGACAAAATTTGGTATTCCTTAATATAGCATTTTTTATGACGGTCTTATGTATTCTGTCGGTAATTAAAAGTAGGAAATTTTATAAAAAAAATCCCGACATTAAATTTTTTTGATGATCTTATGAAAGATGCATAATTTCAATAGTTGTAAACTATCTGTGTATAATAAATTTATTTGTTTATATATTTAATTTGTTAATTGATGATATAAAGTTAAAATTTTCTTAATTGATAATAAAAACATTACAGTGTACATAATAAGTCTTTGTAATTAAAAGAAAATGACTACAACAATCCTAATGTCCTGGTGATGGCAGGTGCTCTGAGGTGCTACCCCTCTCCTTCAAATGCTCCATCTCCTATTTCAGCTGAGTCATCTGCTCCATTAATGTCTGCACTGTGGTCCGAAGCTCAACGACTTCATTGGTTTGCACTGGTCTAGTAGACACTGCTATACTGGACATGGAGGATTGCGAATGACATGTTTTTGCAAATGTCCCTAGCCCGAATATCTATCTACGACGGTCCCTACCATCGACAACATTAAGATATGTCTGAGTCTCATCAACAGGTTATTCCTCCTGAAAATCTTGTTGAATGGTTTTTGTATTTGGTCCTATTAGGAAGCAATGTTTACATTAGCAAGGGATTATTATTAAAAAATAATAATAATACATTAATTTCACATACATTTAGTTCTCTACTTCGACTATTGACGAATGTCACACCGTCATGCTTCTTCGTGTGAGTGTGCAAAAACAGCTGAGTAGGTGTAGGCCTCATGCCCAAAGACTATTCCTGCATATTTAACCTAAACTATTATATGTGAACTACATTTTATAAAAATTTCGACAGAGTTTCTTCTATTTTTATGATATATCCCCCCTGGTGAATAAATAAAATCACTCAACACAGCCATACATGGCACCAGACATTTATGCCATTATCATTATCTACAATATTATAAAGTAAAACATTTACAATATAAGTGTCAAGTTTACATATTACAAGTCTCTGTGCATGTTCGTGGTGGGTTATTGATCCTCCCGTATGTACGGGAAGACTCTCTCCTTGCGGGCATCCATATCTGTTGTTAGAGTTACGCCCGAAGATGGACATTTCCCTAGGGCTTCTCCAATACTCTTACCAACGACTCCATATTTGCTCCGAAATATAAGGCGGTCGTATACCAACCTTGTGTATCACCCCAATAAAGTCGCGATAACGTGTACGAGCTCACCTCTCTCATAGTCTATATATGATGATGTCGATACCAGAATCCCCGAAAAATTCTTTCTAAAAACAATAAGAAAAAAATTTAAACTACTCTAATGTAATAATATTTATGTAATTAGTGTATATAAATCAATATAAAAAGAAAATAAATCTTTATTGTACCTCAAACTCCTGAAAGTAAAATCCCTTTGTGGCCTGAGAGATATTCTTTCACACATAACCCTCAAGATCAATCCTTTCTTTAAATGTAGAATTCATATTTCTGGAACACGGTCTAGACGAAACCAACCTAATATAAGAAGTAATTTTATACAATGAAAAAACTGGTAAACCATTAACTTAATTAAAAACAAATAGTGATTAATGTGAATTCACTTACAGATATTGACAATAGTTATAACTTTCTTCCATTAGGTCCCTCAGCTCCAAGTTGGAGGACATCTCCTCCATCCGATAAAGCGGTATTGGATGATATATGAGTTGGGGATGGGGATGGTGTAGCATAAGGAGCAGCAGGTGATGCCTCATTTGCAACTGTAGGTCCTGGAGGGGGAGGAGGTGAGTCAGTGCGAGCTGCAGACTGTGACGATCCACCTTCACAGTAAGTTCTTCCGAACAGAACCCTAAACCTGGGCCACATTACCTTACATTGTCTCTTCGGTCCCATATTTTTACCTGAAATTCATTGTTTATCGAATTTTCTACAAATATAATAATTTGAATTCAACATTTTACACAATAAATGAAAAAGGAAATAAGGCGATTTGTTGAATATCATATTCAAGTACAAACGACGAAAATAAAGGTTAACAATTGTTAAAGTCATAGAACAAGAACAATAGCATTCCACATTCAATAGGACACAGGTTAACCTCTAACTAGTAGGGAGGTTGTTTGCCAAATTATTACAAATACAACAATAAATCAACTTTAAAGTTGAGTCTAGTGTTTTGCATCGATAAATCACAATGATATAATTATTTTGTTTGATTTTATATGACATGAGAGTCTGTAAAGATAAATGAGTCCCCGATGTCTGGATTCCTGAGAAGGGTCCTGACATGTTCAAATGCACCAATTGAAACAGTGATACTTCTTCCCTCAGGTGTAGTCTTTTGAACACCTTCTTACAACAGTGTTTCTGCTATAGCTAAACTTGTAGAGGATACAGTGAATAAGTCGCCGCTTTTAATATGGAAGACTAACTCTCCAGATGAACTACTAGTAGGAATAGATTTACCTAAAACACAATCAGTATAGAACTTTCATAATGTCATATTAGAAAACCGTTAAACGAACCAAAACTAGATATTAATGCATACGTGAATGTCCAAACGAGGTTTGTGGAATTGGAAAATTTTTCACAAGAACCGATCTCCCTAATCCTTTATAGACCTTTGTGACATCGCTCTCGCCTCTATCGGCATACATGTCATCTTTGAGATTAAAGGAAGCTTAAAACAACATGTAGTATAGACCATCAAATGTGAATATATATAATAACTTCATCAAAGGAAATGAGATGTACATAATAAGGAAAGTGACGTTGTCCAGATCATACTAAACACATTGAAGTAGAAGATCGGTCATGGAAGGCAAACGATCCTTAATGTATGAAGTGGTGATCTTTCCTACATTGTTTATTCCTTAGGTTAAGACAATTTTGCCACATTCCTTCCAACGGAAGGAATTACTACCATCCGGATCCAGTTGCCATGTCGACATTCCTTGAATAAGATTTTCAATGAAATAATGTACATAATATACTGAAAAGGAAATAATTTATGACGTTGATTAAAATATTCAATTACAAACACAAATTAATCACTATCATAACTTAATTGTAAATTACAATCATCATCTTCTTCAGAAAAATAAGAATCAAACTCCGACCCTTTTCATCCTCTCCAAATAAAACTTCAACATATTCGTTAGATGGATCGTTCAAAGGTTCATTATTGTCATATGTGATAGATGCATTTATAAAAGTAACTTCTTCCTGAAACGCTTCACTTTTAATTCTCTGCTCTCCTTTTCCATGTGATTGAAAAACACCTCTAGGTTTAACTTTGCAAACTGCCAACCAATCTGTCTTGTCTTGTAGTAAGCTTGGAAAAGGGACATAACACACCTGTTTCGCTTGCATTGCCAACACAAAATGTTCAAATTGTCTCAATCTTCTTCGGCAGTTGATTTCAACTAGATTGTATCAGCTATGCACTTTTGTTCTAACATTTACAGTCGGGTCATACCAGTTACATTTAAATGCCCATTAACTTTATCAATAGTAAGGAAACATTTGTGTTTACACTTTTACATGAACATCTAATCTTTGGCCTATCCATATATGCAGGTTGAAAATATGCATAATGAATAAAAGCTTTAACTCCCTCAACAAATTCAGGATTAATGAAACCATCAGGGGTTAATTGTCTATACATCCAAGATCTATCCCAGAAACTCATTTATGGAAAAATTGTTAATTTAAAACAGTGAATCTATAGCTAGTATCATTCATGTTCAAAGATTACAAGACATCTAAGATAAGACATGTGAATCAAGATCACATGTTCTCATTGTGACTCCTAGGCTCCTCGTATTTTTCATCGATAAGCCTCACAGGAGCTCCATCACGAGTTATGGGTTAAAGTTTATGGGTTGAAATCTAAAATATTTGTAAACTTAAGATCGAACATATATGTTAGAACATAATTAATGTTAAAACTCCTATATTAAATATGTACTATTGCCAAATATAATAAGTATTCATAAAAATATGAATACTTATTATAATAATTTTTTTTAACATGTAAAAATTTGCACATAAAAAGTAAAGAGAAGGTAATCATTTCAGAGAGCATAAATGAAATAACTTAGATGTCATATCATTATATTGGAACTATAATATAAGTCAAACTCATCCTATATTAATTCAATGATAAACCGAAGTTCATAACACAAAAAAGTTTCACATCGCGCAGGCCATTTCAATTAAAAATGCAGGAAGTTCAGATGAGAAGTTCAAACCGCAAACAAATACCTAAACAAAGGTAAGTTAAAAAATGTAGTAAAAAACACAATCACTAACCTCAATCGACGCGCAGAAGGATCTTCCTAAAGTACATGAAGGAAGATGATGATGATGGACCTAGAATGAGAAATATAGAAACTGATACAAATGTCATTCGCCATGTGTGAAAAATCATTGTTGGAATCCATAGTTATAAGGATATGAATGTCATTTGAATACCTGCTAAAGCTTCTCTTCAATCTCCTTCAAAATATAAATACTGCTAACAAATGAGTTCCTATAACCGATTCCCAAAATTGATCACATTTTACAAATCGGGATATATTAAAACAATTGCCATGAAATATTATAATCAATCAAGGTCATGAGCTATACGAGGAGCCTATTGAAAATTCGGCAAAGTTCCCTTATAAAATGGACATCTCCCTTTTGAAAGAAGGGTCATTCTTGTAATAAAAATACACTTCTATATCCACCAGTAACCACAGCTCAATTTTGGTCTTCAAACTATATGTCTATTCTCAATTGAGTCCACATTTGTATCGCAAAATCTATAATAATCCAATTCACAATTCAAGTATACCAATTTCTAACCCATACAACCTCATTTATAGTCAATACATCAAGATATTCTCAATTATAATCAATAATAACTCAATTTAATCAATTTCATTAATTTATATAAGAACATAACCCTTTCAAATTTTTAGGTACTTTGAGAATAAGATTATTTAGGTCTTAGTTATTAGGATTTCTAGAAGTCAACTAGATTATTTAGGAAATTCCTGGGCACAAGAATTAGTAAGGAAGTCCAATATTTAGGAGTCAAGATAGTACCTATTACATTCAATAAATGTTTAAGGCTCATTAAATTTAAAGAAAGTAGCATTAGGTTAATTAATATTTTAAAATACTTGGGATAATTAAGTTGTATCTTACACATAAAATTATCATTTTAATTATGGATCTAGAAATTTCAACTATAATAGGTAATGTTGAGGAATTGGGCTCAAATGAGGATGTTGTGCATAATGATAAAGTTAATGTGTGAAATTGAGGAGTATTAATAAAATTTTGTGATCATAGGAGGTGTCTCCCAATCTTTCATATCTTGATCTATCGTCAAGTTTGGAGAGTATCCAACTCAATAAAGGGCATACATGAGAGGAAAATAGCTATAAAAATTCTTAAATGCATGATAAGTGGTATTCTACCACATTTTTACTAAATGAATCCACTTAGACCGTCTCTTTGGTATGTATCCACATTAACATCGTAAATAAGTTTTGAAAAGCATTACTAATTGCTTCTGTTTATCGATAGTTGATAAATACTTTTACTATCTCTGGATTTGTATATGAATATTTAATGACTATAAAATGAGAGGATTTGATTCTAAATTTATTCTTTAACAAAATTAATACTGAACTCTATCCACCATCAAGTAGAACTTATTCCTATGACATATCAAGTAGATCTTCATATAACTTTGAACATCTCTGTTTAAACTTACTAATTAGTTTTACCTCCTCTTAATCGTATTTGTGATTCTCGAGTGACCTCTTTAAGGTCCATCATGTCTTATAGATATCAACTTCTCTCTTAATTTGTTGCCAAATACCTTCCATTCAATTTAATTAGTAGGTAAAACATGTTTGTCATTTAGTAATGTATACGTTTGAGATGACACATAACAATTTTCATTTGTTTCCAAATTGTAAACATTTTGTAGGTTTAACTTCAAAAAATTATCCTAAGTTAATAATGTTCATAAATTATCCTACAATCGCTTAGTACATGTATTCCAATGAATGATTCTTTAGGATGTATCCTTCATTACTTTTTTCTAAGTTGTTAATTGTATTATATTGAAGGAGTCATAGTAATACCCTTCCATTCGATTTAATTAGTAGGTAAAACATGTTTGTCATTTGGTAATGTATACGTTTGAGATGACACGTAACAATTTTCATTTCTTTCAAAATTGTAAACATTTTGTAAGTTTATCTTCAAAAAATTATACTTAGTTAATAATGTTGATAAATTATCCTACAATCGCTTAGTAGATGTATTCCGATGAATGATTGTTTAGGATGTATCATTCATTACTTTTTTCTAAATTATTAATCGTATTATATTGAAGGAGTTATAGTAATTTTGAACTAACCATTGCATTACCTCCAAAACCAAAATTAATGGTTAATGATATGTTCTCAACATGCATAAAAAAACCAAGTTGTAGAAGTATCAAACTTTATGACAATCACCTACGGGTTGTGTCTCAATTGGCTGCGCAGACTGAGCTTGTGGGAAGAGCTCTCGAGTTCGATCCCCACTAAACACACCTGTAGGGAGGGGCAAGGAGCCTTAACTGTGACTACGTGCCGAATCGGATTAGTCGGCCCAGTGGGTTCGGATACCAGTGGTTTACCCAAAAAAAACTTTGTGACAATCACTCAATTTAAAAATGGAGCAAAAAATTTCAATGCTAGTTATAAGCTTAAAAGCTCACAATTTCAAATAACATGTATTGGATCATATTTCATTCTTTAAAAATCAATCATCATAAGCAATTAATCAATATTTAGTAGGGAAGAAGTCAACCATTCATGCATGTTTTCTAAATCACTCATTCCTTAAATTCAGAAAAGGCTAAACACAAACTCAATCTTCCGCTTTTCCGACATTCACAATCCATACACAAACTCAAATCCCACATTCACAATCCGTACACAAACTCAATCTTCCACTTTTCCGACATTCACAATCCATACACAAACTCAAATTCGACATTCACAATCCATACACAAACTCAAAAAAAAAAATTCATACAAAAACTCAATATTCCACTTCGACATTCACAATCCATACATACAACACTTTCTCATGCCCGTACACAAATTCAATCTTCCACTTCAACATTCACAATCCATACACAAACTAAAAAAAAAATTGAAGATCAAAGTCAATATGTCTCCTTCGGCATTCCCAATCCAAGCATACAACACTTCCTCATTCCCATATAGAAACTCAATCTCATACACAAACATTTACACATAAATCGTTTTGTACATGAAACAAACACTAAGTCAACCATAAGCATCAACCACGGTTTTTTCATTTCAGTAGAATAATGAAGGGAAGAAACATCAGCATACCTTCACCAGAAGCGCAGCTCCACGGTCGAAGAAGATGGTGGCAACGGACGAAGAAGACACGGCAGCTGGACGAAGAAGACGACGACGAATGTGGACGACAAGAACAACAACGAAGGAGGAAGGTCGGATGGGGGGGGGACGTCTGTTGAAGGTTGGACGACGACGTTTAGATAGGCAATTTACCGACAGATTACCGACGAAAATTTTAGTCGATAAAGTGAATACATTTTGCGTCAACATTTCCTGCCTCATTTTCTTCCAATTTTAGTAGTTGAAAATTTTCCAGACAAGTTTTCCAACGACTATATGATAACCGTCGGTAATTGGCAACGATTTCTTTACCGTTGCCAATTTTCCGTTGGTAATTGGATGATTTCTTGTAGTGAAACAAAGAGCTGAGGGCTGAGGGCTGAGGGAGAACAAACAGATAACTAAGAATTGAGGCTGCGTAAACTGATTTAGGGATTTCATTTTTAACAACGACGTTGTTTCATTAATCTTTATTTGTTATGTTAATTTTGGTTGACGTGTATTAATAGTTAGGATTTCTAGAACACGTGACAAATCACATTAGCAAACTGAACGTAAACATTAACGTTAGGCTAGAATTGAAAAAAAATAAAAGTTTGAATATTTTATTGTCACTTTTTGAAATTCGGGTTAGAATTTTAAATTTTTAAAATTTTAAGGATTTTAATGTCACTTTTTGAAGTTCAAACTATAATTACAAAATTGAGCAAAGTTTGTCATTTTTTTGTAATTAACCCTTAATTTTACTATATTTTACATGCTAGATAAACGTATTCATGATTTGTTAAAGGATTTTTTGTATCTAAAATGTTAGATTCTGGAAAGCTAATTGTACAAACTATTAAAAATTTTAATTAAGTGACTAATATTTTATAACTTTAACAACTCAATTCAAAACATTAATTCTTTTAATATTATGCTAATTTGACTTATGGGGTCTTCATTATTCATGACATGTAAGCATCCACGTAAAAAAATTAATTGTCAACTAATTATCTACATAGACTAAAATATCCAACCCAATGTGTGAAAGAGATTGTAAGTTGATGTTTTGATATACATGATTAGTTAATAATTAATTTTCTATGCAGATACTTATGGATTTAAAAAAATTCGTTAGTCAAATTAACATTTTCAACTTAAAGACTATAAAAGTTCAGTTAATTGAAAACTTGAAAAACTTGAACATTAAATTTAAAAAATCTCAAAATTTTGAATACTTTACAACTTGTTATCTTATTAAAACATGAGATTAAATGATATTATTAAATAAGTTAGAATTTTATTATAAAAAGGGATAAATGTGTACTTAAAGTAAACGTAAAACCTTTAAATAGATTTTTTTCTTCTTAATTTAATAAATAAAAATAAAATTGAGTAAAATCATCAATATATCTTCTTTTTGTTGTTAATAACTTGGAAGTGTGTGAGAATTACAAATTTGAGCCCGCAAATTGTGCTTTGTTGGATCTATAGTAAAAATAATCTTTATTTAACAGACGTGCAATCACGTGGGTTGTTACACGTGTCAAACATGCAAAATGAGACACATGTATGGACATAGCTTGGAAGCCAAGGCCAGAACACCCGTCGGTGATAAATTGGTAATATCCCTATTAAACTTTTAATGCGAGTTGATCAGTTCCATGTAGGGAATGCGCAGAACATGCTGTACAATGTACATACCATGCTGCTTCACTGTCTCCCTCTTTGTCACATGCCCCTGCGTCCTCTCCTCACCTCTTTCCCTCCATCTTCCGTTCTTTCCCTGTCTTTCTGATCAATTTGTACTCAGTATTGATTACCTACACTTTTAAGGTAACCAATTCCATACACATCTTTTCTTTTTAAATTATATATGCATCTGTGTTGCCAGCAGGAGGAGGATAGATCCTGCCCTTTCCTCACACACTCACTCTTGGTGCATGTGCTTTCCCATGTGATGTGCTCAAACTGGCCCCATATCACCTTCAACTTACAACTAAGCTGCCTCGATCCCTCTCCTTCTCCTTCACATTTACTTGATTGCCCACGTCCTCATTTCATTCAATTTGCTTTGCTTTGATAAGCTTTAAGACTCAGTAATATATCATTAAGGTTATTTTAATGTAAGATTTTCCTGTATTTAAAGGAAAGAAGTGAAATGAGTGAGCTTAGGGGAAGAAGAATCATTGAACCCATCCCCACTACCTTCATTCACATGTGCTATTACAGATAGAAGGAAGGATCCAAGAGAGGTAAAGTTCGCCCCATATGTTGCTACTTGCCTTTTAATATGAGGCTTCAATGCAATTTCTGCAAAAGCTTACATAACCACTTCCAAAAATATCAGTATGACTGGGAGCTTGTTATGATCCCATTCCCACCACAAATAAAAAGGACCTCCATATCATATCAAGATTTCTAGCCCATATTTTATTGCGGGACTTTGGGGTATAGTGATGACGATAATGATAACGATGATATTGGTTAGTCAATACTCTTTCTTAATTCATAATGAACACTTTATTATATAATTTATGATATAACTTTAGGTAATATTAATTATGTTAGTGTCACTAACATAATTATTCTAATTTAATATTATAATTATATAAAATAATTCCATATAATTTCTCTTAAATTTCTATATACACACCTCCCGCAAAAATCAAGAAAAACTTATGTAAGGACAGAAAAAGAAAGAGAGAAAAAACAGAATGACAGTGGCATTTTCGTAGTGACTAGCAAAGGAAGTGGCAATAATCAAATGCACCATTACTTATACACTTTAGGCGCCTCTCCTCATGCTATGTCTATATTACCATAGCATACACTTTCATCTCTCTTTCTCCTAGTCTCTGCCATGAGCTTAATTCCAAAAAACTCCAAAAGTTTGGTGAAGACAACGACATCAAGAAGAAGAAGCACAACTTCGGTGGCGGCTTCAAGAAGGAGGCTCCATTCACTTGCCGTTTCGCCTCAGAGAAAGAATGGGAAGGGTCTTTCCAAGGTTTCAGACAAGCTTGAGGCTCTCAAGAACCTCATTCCGACCCAGTATGGAGATAATGTGAAAGCCGACCAGTTGTTCCAGGAAACAGCAGATTACATTGTTCAGTTGAGGACCCAAATCTTTGTTATGCAGAGATTGATCAAATTTTATGGATCCACAAATAGCGTTACAGACAACGTTAATGATGTACGATAGTTTCTTCTTTATTAGAGAGACGGAGAGAGAAAGAGAGGGGACAGATCTTGTTGTTTTAAAACTTTGTTTTGCATGGTTTTGTTTGGTTCAGGAGAAAGTGAGGGAGAATGAGGATGTGGAAACAGAATCTAAAACTCTTAGTACTACAAGTCTTATAACCAAATAGAGAAATTTGTGGTTTTGCCACGTTTTCATATTTTCTTCTCTTTGCTTTGATTTGTGCCGTTTCGTTACTTCTTTTTATCTCCTTATTTGCTTTCCTCGAAGTTTCTTTCTTCACTTTAAGGTAATTATAAGAATCCCATGTCTAAATTTTCCCAAAAAAACAAAGAATCCCATTTCTAGCATTGGGATTTGGAAATCTTTTCTTTACAGCTTCATGTTTCCAAGTGACTTTGCTTCGCCATCTTTGAAACTTGTCTTGTGATTGAAAAACTTGTCTTGGTTTGGGGTTGGAATAAGCATGCAAAAGAAACAGCGATATGAATGTGATAGCCGCTTCTATAATACTTTTAATAATATCTCTGTTAATATGAATATGGGATGAGCCAGCGGTGGCCTTCTCTCATCTCATGGTGGTGGTAGGGCATGGAGCCATGGACGTTGATTGTTCCACTTTTTTAACCATAATTTTTGGTTTTATTTTCTACTTTTTTGTTAAAAAAACATAACTTGTGCGATCGAAATTTATAATAAAAAATTGAAAACAAAATTCATTTTACAATAAAAAACTAAAACTAAAAATATGTTTAATTTTATAATCATATTTTTTATTTTTAATTATACTATTATATATTTAAATTAAATTTTAATTTAATTATTTTAATACATCATATTATGTTTTTAAATTAATTAATTCTCATTATGATTAAAAATGAAAATATACAAATATTTATATAATTAAAGAAATTTACACATCATTTTTATATAGTAAAATTCTATAAAATATAAAAATTATATTAAGTCATTCTAATTAATAAAAATGACTTACTATAATGCTTCAAAGTAATATCAATTACAAAAAGAAATATAAACCAACTAATATAATCATTCTATATTTATTTAGAAATTTCATCTCATTTTTGAGACATATTTCAAAGTTGCGCAGGAGTGTATTATACTCTTCTTAAGAATTTGCATCTTTATTTACACGTTCTCTCATTTTCTCTTCATTTTTCAACACAACCACCAAACAATTTATTGCTTTATCCATACATTATAACACAATTATGTATAACACAAAAAGTAATAACAGTGTATTTTTTCTTAATATCATAACTCGACATATTTAAAAGTATCAAAAATCTTGCTTTTAAATGTCAAATTATCTTTTAATAACATTTCTTAATAAAAAATGCAAGTAGTTAAATAATTCATGTAGACCTTAAGGTCTTCCTCTTCCTGTATAATCTCATAAATAATATCTCTCACCTTGATATGGTAAAAAAATTAAAACATTAATATTGTAACATCCCGTTACTGGTAGCAAGGGTATTATGGTAATATTGGGTCAGACTGATAGATTTCACTGCATTCACT
>JANZLC010000002.1:34452955-34473631 GCA_026413385.1 Erythroxylum gracilipes
TATACTGAATATTAATATATAATAATTAATAATAATAAACGATTAATAATGCATGTTAATATCTCATATTGATTAAAATCTCGTCCTCATCATAATTGGATATCTGCTCACATATTGTAGCTACCTGTCAAGAAGTTGGAATGCATGCAGTCCAAAAGAACAGGTACGTTATACTTCCAAAGGACTTTGAGAAAGGTTACAAAGCCAATGTGAAGAAGCTTGACACTAACTTCAAATTTTATAAATAATGAAGAGTTGTTGACACACGTGTAATTGTCCTTACAATTGTTGAGGATTGTAGAATTTCCTTTTGTATTTCCTAACAATAAATGCACATGAAATTGCTTTTGTATTTTAATTATGTTAAATGCTGAATTTTACAAGTCCTTATAAACTATATATTACATACAAATGCAGTTTTTTAGTCGTTTACATTTGATAGTATGTATGCAATTAAGACGTACATTAATATCTATATATTGCTTTTAATATGTGTGTGTGGGTCTATCTCTCTCTCTGTGTGTGTGTGTGTGTGGATGTTGCCTATATAATGACAAGAGTTTACTTTTATGTTAAATATTATTGGTAACAAAAGAATAAATTGTTTCTTTTATTGTTTCAAATTGTTGCCTTAAAAAATTTAGTTTGTTGCCTTATCTATTTAACATTTTTGCCTAAAAAGAATTAAAGTGTTGCAATATCTATTTAATATTGTTGCTATGGTTTGAAACTAATGTGTTGCCATAGTTAAAACTTAAAGCAACATTTTTTATTTTGTTATCTAATCAAAAAATTATGTTACCTTATACTTATAACAATGCCACTTTATTTAACGGTTTGAATTTTGTTGTCTTAATAAAAAGACAACGATAATTGTACTTATAATTATACTTTTCTCAATTGCCTAAAGCACTTTTTACCATAGTGTGTTTCCATTAAATTTCAGGTTTGAGTATACAACTCTATTCTTGAAAAGCTAAACATGGTAAATGGTATTGCTTAATGCCAAAAAAAGGACCAATCAATCTCCTAATTTCCTTTGGGAAACCCTAGAGGACCATTCTATTAACTCATCTCATCTATTAGATGGGGGAAGGATACTACACATGTTGAAGATATCATTATATATAGTGTAAGTGATAGGACACTCAAAGAATAAATGTTAGATTGTTTCACTTTGGTTTTTACAAAGAGGACAAATATAAATGTTGGATTGTTTCATTTTGATTTTTACAAAGAGCACAAATATCTTATATGTTTATAAATTTCTTCACTCTGCTAAGAGTAATCAATTTACCTTTCAATGCAATCCACATGACAGCTGAAGCTATAGAAAAGGCTTGGCAAAATGATAATAGCTTATGCCACTTGATCTTGGGAGCTCGAGGTCTTAAAAAATTTCTACATCAAGAATTGGAGAAGTGTCCAGATTGCTTCGGTTTCAGTTTGAAAGGTCCTTTTCATCAAGTCTCAAAATGATGTTTATGACCAAACCAAAAAGTTTCGTTGCATGATTATTTAGCCTTGCTTTAAAAGGAATTATATCTTGTAGGTAAGTGGCAGCTTGGGAGTGTATATATCAAAGGACCTAGAAGCATGTTGATTTTTATTAGACGTGTACAAATATTCTACCTAAAATCTAATTAAAAAACTCTTGAAAATAAGTTCATATTCAACCTGTCCATAAAAAGAAATTTCATTGTTTACTTAATATCCTAATTATAAAAAATTTCAAACTTAAACTTAATCATATTTGTATACGCTTTTAAATTTTATAGTAATTATACAAATATAAATAAAATGTTTAATTATTTATTAAATAAAAATAAATCTATGAAATAATAATTTATAATGTGACATCCTTAAAATTTTAATATTTTTATTATTGCATAAGTGATTGTTTCTACCAATAATATCTCAAAATCTTAATAGAATTTGAATTTTAGATAAATTTCTTTTCATGCTTATGAAATGATTTGTGATTAATATTTAGTTTATGACAAGTTTAGGATTGGTCGATTATAATATAGAGAGACTTTTTAATTTGGTATGTAAAACTAAATATTATTTGGTGTCTTTAGCATAACTTTTGATAAAAATATTGAGTTAAAATAATTCAAGAAGTTATATTACATACTAATTAAATAAAATTAACAAGAAATCAAATTAAATCAACTGAATATAAAAGTGAGAAAATCAAGAGTACTTATTTCTGATTCAAGGGAAGGATCTCATCTAATTGTAATATTGATCATTAGTCTAAAAAGAATAAGTGTCATAATTCAAACAGTTTGTTTGAAACATATTAGAATAATCATAATAAGTCTCAAATTTTCCTAAAGTAATTAGTTCAAACCTAGCATTCAAACTAAAACTTACCATCAATTGACTGGGTGTCATAACATTTCATATCAATTAATTGACAGCAATAAGCTTAGGGGAAAAAACTAAACCCTAAAATAAATAATTGAGATAGCTACAACTATTCAACTTAGTTTTTTTGTTTATTGTAAGTTAAATATGCAAGTTTATAAATAACCTATTTGTTACTTGTACTAATCTTTCATGATAATTATGGATTATTGAATTCATAGCTAGCTATAGAATAATCAACATTAAATTAATTTATCAAATTAATCAATATTAATCATTCATGAAATATAAGAACTCAAAACAATAAATACTTAAATTAAAACATGAATAAAAGTTTAGAATAAAACCTCACAAGGTTACAACTAGAGTTTCAAAACTGCTTGAATTAGAATAATTAAGTTAGGCCATACATGTCTTAAGTTTCAACACCAAAAATAGAAGAAAGATGAAATATTGAGAGAAAAAGTAAGCTAAAACAAATCTCAATCCCTTCATAATAGGGATAGAAGAAGTTTCCTAATGAAACTCCAACTCTTCAAGTAAATTTGGCATTAGCTATGATCTCGCCTTATCCACTGCAATAATCTGTCCATATTCTCCAAAAATTTTTATTTTTACAAATAATGTCCTAATTTAATGCAATCTCCACTTTTTATCCCCTCAAACAAAACAAACGTTAATTTTTCTATTTAAGCACTAAAATAAATCCAAAAGAAAAGAGATAATTTCAATTAATATATCAAGATAACATCTTATTAGTTCCTATGTAAAAACATTCACTACAAGAAAATAAGGAATTAGCATCGCAAAATTACCGATAGAAAATAAATCGTTACAAATTATCGATGGATATTATATTTTCGTCGGAAAAATTGAAGGAAAAAATTTCGTTTAGCGACGGTAGTATTATCTGTCGCTAAATACGGAGGGAAATCAATTTGCGACGGAATTTAGCGACAGAACAAATGGCCGTCGGTAAATAAGATGGGAATTGTTGACGGAATAATAAAGTTTTGAGTTTGCCGACGGAAGATTATCGTTGGTAAATTTTCAAGTTATACATTGTTGTCTGCTTCGGCTTGAACGATATTAACTTAAAGAAAACGACGTCGTTTTGTTTACCTTAAAACATACCCGAAGTCCCCTCCCCCCCCCCCATCGTCGGCTTCTTCTTTCTTCTTCCTCCCTACTGCGTCTTCTCCTCTGGCGATTTCTCCTCTCTCGTTTGTCATCTATTGTCATCATTTCGTGCTACGTCGAAAGCTCGTCCTCTTCTCCGACCATTGTCTCATTTTCGTGGACGTATACATGTCACGGTGGTTTTTTCTTATTATTTGATTAGTTTGGGTGTTTGATTTGTTTCGTATGTTTTGGTATTTTAGGAATGGATAAGAACATTTAAGGTAGAAATATTAGTAATAGAAGGGAAGATGTGAATTTGGTTGTAATGTTGAAATGAATTTTTGATGCATATAAGGTGTTTGATGAAATATCTCTTCTTTGAAAAAATGTATTTGTGTGAAGATGAACTTTATTGTTAAAATTTATTCTCTTACCAAAATTTTTAGCTTATGTAACATTTGATGCTTCTGTAAAAGTTTCACTTCTTAGTTGAGAGAACAAATTTATTAAAGTTTTTGTTGGAAAGAGAACATAAAAGATGTGGTTAATTATGATTTCTTTGAGGATATAATGTGTATGAATAAGGAATGTCAGTGGCAGGATGAAGCTTTGATAATGATGCTGATAGAAGTAGGAAAGATAGGCTAGTTATTGGTTTAAATCACTTGCATTGGTTTGATGTTGGGTGATTTTGCTTTATTTTGTATTGTCTCTTTTATTCACTCTTAGTTTTTTTTTCTGAGGAGTTTAATGGTTGGATGCTTTTGAAGTAGAAATTTGGCTACAAGTTGGCATAGTCAATATCTGAAGTAGATTTTTTTATCATTTAATATTTGTGATCCTTAGACTGTAGATATTAATCTTTTAAATGGATAAATAAAAAATATGAAGTAGCTTTAAACCTTGTTTTTTAATTCTTTTCTTTTTCTAATATATATAATTGTAAACTACATCCTAATCTAGGTTATATCCATATGGTTAGATGAAACCAATTGAATAATTCTCAAAGGAGGGAGGTCCTAGCATATTATGTTCTCCTTGTGCTTTAGTATTAATTAATTAAACAATCTATTGAATACAAAAAGAGATTCAATAGTCATACTTGAAGTTTTTGTTTAATTGGGCTTTATGTACTTCAATTGCACCCGATGAGGAAGTTATTATTTCATAGTAGTTGATATATTGGAAATTATGTTTAATGTGTCCTTCATGTACTTTAGCATGCAGATCAAAATATCAAACTTTTGTGTTGTTTGGAAAGAGAAAAAGGATCTAATGTGGTTCTGAAGATACACATATGGCTGTGTTGAGTTTTTTTTATTTCAACAGAGGGTAAATATCAAAAAGAAAGGAAACTCTGCCGAAATTTTTATAAATTCTATTTCATTTATAACATTTTATTCTTATGCAGGAAAAGCCTATGGGCATGAGGCCTATACCCCTTAGCCGTTTTTGCACACTCACACTAAGAAGCATGATGGTCTGACATTCGTCAACACCCAATGTAGAGAACTGAATGTATGTGAAATTTATGTTTTAATATTAATTCTTAATAATTATCGCTTACTAATATAAACATTGCCTCCTAATAAGATCAAATACAAGAAAGCATTCAGTGATAGTCTCAGCATGAACAAGCTGTTGATGAGAGTCAGACATATCTTAATGCAGTGGGTAGTAAGGACCGTCGTGGAAGGATCTTCAAGCTAGGTTAATTTATGAACACATGTTATTTACAATCATCCACATCTAGTATAGCAGCATTAGTAGATGGCCGCAAACCAATGAAGTCAATCAACTTCGGACCACGGTGGAGACATTGATGGACTACATAGCTCAGCTGAGACACGAGGTAGATGAATTGAGGGCGAGGGATAGCACCTCAGAGTATCTGCAGTCACCAGAACAATAGGATTGTTGTAGTCATTTGCTTTAGATTACAAAGACTTATTATGTATACTATAATATTTTTATTATCAATTAAGATAATTTTAATTTTATATCATCAATTAACTTTTTGTTTAAACAAATTAAATATATCAACAAATCAAAATATTATGCACAGATAATTCATAACTGTTGAAATTATGCATTAATCATAAGATATTGAAATAAAATTTAATGTCGAGATCTTTTTTTAAATTAAAATTATTTACCAAAGAAAAATCAAAGTACGTCGGTAAAATCCATTATATTTATCGACTGAAGACCATAAACTGTCGATGAAGACCATAAACCGTCGATAAAATGTAAGATATTTACCGACAGTATCTCTATATTCCGTCAGTAATAGTGACAACCGTTGCCAACTTTACCGTCAGGATTTTCTGAACCGTTGGTATACTCACTGACAGACAATCATAACTATCGTAAATATTACCGACAGAAAGGTAAAATTTGTGGGTAAATTTACCGACAGTCACAGACATTTGTTGGTTTATTTATCGATGGTTACATAATATGTCCGTCGGTACATTTACTTACGCCCATTTTAACGACACTGTTGTCTGTCGGTTAGTTCCGTCGCTAATTTATATTATCGACGGAATGCAAATATTTTCCGTCGATAATTTCCGTTCTAAACGACATTTTTCTCATAGTGATTTAGCTAGCTGAACTCTACAACAAGTGGTTTTTTTTAATAGATTATTTCAACTTTTAAGGATGGTTTTATGAAAAATTAAAAGGGGGATGCGTTATTTTAGAGAAAATTGATAAGAAACATTAGAAAAGGTAGTTTTAGTGAGATTCAACATCAAAAGTGGTATTTGAGTAGCACTAAGTCAATTTCCTCATCAAGAAAGGGGCTTAGGGTACATTTTATGTGAGTAACATGAAGTATATATATCAAGTGGGCTTTCTAGAATGCATGATTGATTAATTTTGTGTTCTTAATTGTTGATATACATGATTTGTAATTGTCTTTGTTTGACTATAATTAGGATAGTTTGTAGAAACCCCACATAAGGGTCATGATGAATTTAAAGATTTCATTATATTCTTGGATTTGCATAATTAAACATATTTATTGAGTATAAAATTATATGAGTATAGATATTTAGTGTTATCATTTGTTTATTTTTATAAAGTTTTTTAATTATTAATCAGATATACGTTAAGATGTTGAATAATTATTCATTAAATATATTTCTTGAATTATTCCATTGTATATTGTGATTTAAATAAGTTATTTTAACTTTAACCAAATGGTAAGATCATAGTTATGTAAAATTATCAATGCCATGGCATTGATTGAACTTACTCATCCAATAATCAACTTCAGAATCTTGGAGTTCAGCAATTACTTGACTCCATCAAAAAAAAGTCAAAATATTTCGCTAGTTTCGTATTCCATTTTTGGCAATAACATGCCGAAATTAAAGTCGGTAGATTAAAAAGAAAAGGTGAAAGAAAATAAGGAAGAACAACTCAAGAGTGCAAATATTATACTAGCAACAAGAGAAGAGCCTCTTCTGGGAACTTTTTTCTTTGTAATCTCCTAAGACCACTGGAACGTGGCCATTTCTGTCTTTATGACTGGGCCAATCGGCTTATATCGAATGGATAAGCATCGGACGGGGACTGAGCACTGTAAGACCTCCTTCCGAGAATAACGTTGGCAGCTTCCGATGGATGGAATGCGTCCCAGAACACATACTCTTTCCTGTTCGGACATGGGGTTTGTAAGGGTAGACATGTTATTTGACCATTGTTCCTCCCCACACCACAACATCCAGCATTTGTCACTCTGAATCCTGAGATTTTACAAAAATCCAAGTTTACATTATTAATGTGTGCTGAAAATTTATTTGTTATAGAGGTGAGGATTGACTTGTTCAATTACCATAGCCTGCAGGTCTGTTGATTATGTCTTGAAAGATGCCGTAAACATTGAGATACACGAACTTGGCATCAGGGGTATTGCCGTTGAATTGATCAACAAGAGACCTGAGCTTGTTGTTAAATATCTGGTTAGCTGAATTGACTGTCTGGACACAAGTTCTGCCATCAGGACTGCTCCGGGCTAACACATTGGGACTGCAACCAATCTGCCCTACTCCAATCAACGCGAACTTTCTGGCTCCGTTGTTATACAAAATCTGTATCATCGCAAACAATTTAGGTCTAGACACGAAACTTAGTCATCAAGCCTGAGTGTTAACACTAGATAACAAGTTTTAAATCATGTAATAATTGCATTGTTGTTGAAAACAAAATAAATAGAGAGGTAGGAACGAACGCTGAGTTGCTGAGTGTATTGTTGAATAAGAACATCAGCGTATTGCTCGGGAGTGTACTGGCGGGAAGTGGAATACAATTGAGGCATGAAATAGTTGTTAAGGTAGTCATTGCTTCCCAATCCAATCGAGAAGATGCACTTGCTCAAGTAACTAGCTGCTTGGTTCCTGCCACCTAGCAAGCTCACAAATTGTGGAACAATGTTCTGATAATTCCTTACTTGTCCACTGAAACTAATTCGAGCTCCCTGTGCATAATATAATCAGTATTATTAGCAGTTATTGTTTATGTCAATAGATACGTATATACATTTCAATTACCAATTGTCGGCCAGTTTCCTCCCTAATTCCGGCAGCTGCAGATGCGAAGTTCACTCCTTGCAGTATGTTTTGGCCTCTTGCGGTCGCATATGGAGGGATGTAATTGTCGAAGCCCAAAAGCTCAGCTGTTTAATACAACAAAATGGTCCACACAAAATGTTGAATGATTAGTAGGTTACTTACTGTAAGATAAGATTTAGGCATGACAACCTTATCATCTCTTCTAGAAAAATATATATATATTGAAAAGAGTCACTATTAATGTATTAATGTGGAAGTTCTGTTCAACTCATTTATAACGTACTCTATGACTTCCTTGACTCCATTACATGAAAGAAGAACGGTGACGTAGATCATCGCCGTAACGGTCCTTGCCTACCCTCTTTTCCATTGCTTTTATTTCGTTGCCATTAATGCAAAACAGTTCCGGTTTCAACGGAACTAGGTGGTGTTGTGGGTAATGTTGTTGTTACTGTTATGCTTAAAATAATTTTCAACCCAAAAAAGAAAAGTTACTTATTTAGCCAACTAAAAAGTTAATTAGAAAAATACACTCAAGTTTATGTGCATGGCAGACTAGGATCAAAAGAAATGCCTTGTTACACCAACAGGTTAGCTTTCAACAATTAGATGAGAAGATGCTACAGATTGCAGTTTCATACATTGAAGTTTCACGGCTACAAACAATTATTAGATGGATGAGAAGCAACTGCTGAAAGGATAACATAGAGCAACAGAGAGAGACTTACTAATAACATCAACGGTTGTCTTTCCGTTGGAAAATCTTCCAGTTGGTCCACCAAAGTCAATCCCATAAGGCAAATAATCCGCCCTAGCCAAAGACTGCAGTTGGTTGTTGTTACCGTTGTCAACCAAGGAGTCCCCAAAAATGAAGTAACAAGGCACTTGCGGCGCTGCTCTAGCCCCATAGCCACCAGAATGCAACACCAGAAACGCCGCAAACACCACCCAACATGTCCTAAGCACACCCTCCATCGAACTCTGAACAAGAGAGAGTCCAGATCGCAGAAAGGAATCAGTGATCAAGATCCTGTAAAGTGCAGCAGAAGAAGTGTTGCTCGGTGTGCACTAGTGTCTGAGTATGATGACTACTACTCCAATAGCATAGCATGCCATGTAAAAGTATATATAGACGACAGAGCTAAAGTAATTAAAGGGTTTTTGTTTTGATCCTTGGAACTGTTGAGAGAGTTGGTTAGCAGCATTAAATTCACGCGGGAGTCCATGGCCAGTAGGTCGGCCATATTTAGGTTACTCCATAACTTTCTTGCATCTTTGTTTCCTCAGAGTGCAGACTACAAGTTGGCATTGTTCAAATTTTGGTTTAAAACCTAAGTGCATAGTCGTTGCCAGGTCAATTTTTCTAATCAAGAACGTGAAAAGATAAGTCAATCAGAAGGGCAATCATGAACTAAATGTGACGTTCTTAATGCTGCATGAAAAATCTACGGACGATCAATGAGAGATAAACCAGACGAACACAACATTTTCCAATGAAAGAAGTTACACCTACCTCCCATGAAAGGAGAGAAAACTTACCTAAAACAAAATCCTAATCAACCATAAAACAAATACAAAAAATTCTTATCAAATGTTTACTCTGTACCATTCATTGTTAGCCATATATACATTTTACAATAAATAAATGAAATGTGTGGGTGGTAATTGATTTACAGAAAGCGTACACCAAAGTCAACATCCCACTCTCTACATGCCCCCACCAAAGATTTTCTGGGTATTAACATGTGAATGTGAGGAAAATGAACACCGTATTAGATTGTTCCAGGAGTCTCAGTCACATGTTTCCACAACTAGAACAGTGTGGGATGTGATCCTAAGCTGCAATCTAGCTAGCAAACACTAAATTCTGAATTTCACTCTCATCTTTTTACTTACTTGACCTCTCTTTAAGTGCACCATGAAATCGAGTTGAATGAGTAAACATGTCCGTCCTCAAAGGGAAAGCCTTGAGTGTATGCTTTACAAAAAGCAAAGTCCCATCATGTGAGATTGAATTAGGTTTCACTATCAGGATTTATGAAAACATAATGGCGTTAGGTTGGCGAAAAGAGTTTAATTTAACAAAATAATAACCATTAAATAAGAATTTTGAATTGAACCTCTTAACTATCCACCGTGCAATAAATGCCGGTAGGTTGCCAAATTAATGCCTTGGGACGTCGATGTAACAGCGAGCAACATGGGGCGACACTTGGTGGAGTTAATGCTGGATTAGGCTTGGTCATGCACATCCTACTTTAGCACTTTTCAATTGCCAACTTGTCCTTAGATTGACTTTTCAAGTCGGTGGCAGCGATTAGTGCGTAACTTGGACATACATAAACTGGCTCGAACCCTTATATGCATGGACTCTTTACATCCACGAACAATCATAATTGGGTTGGCCAACTACTATGCTCGTTTAAGTGAAAGCTTTTATTGTTACAGTCCATAGTCAGCATTGGTATATACAATCAAAAGATAACAGGCTATAGAACTGGTGCCAGTAAGTAGTGACTGTTCTGGAATGACCAGTTCTCGTAGTCGAACAAGAGTACTGGACGCTCCTGTCATTGCTCTGCTTCTATTTTCAACTCCATTCCATCTACATCCAAAGTTACTGGGCTCCTATCATTATTTTGTTCTCTCAATTTCATTTTCCTGATGCAAAGATGGTATGCAATCAGCTTTCACTTATCCCAAGTAGTCCACCTTTCATGCCAATTAATGTAGAAAATTCAGGTTGACTCGAAAGAAATTTAGTAGACTAACTCCCTAACTGGATGAAATTTTAACTAAACATATCATGCCCATATTTAAATAAGAATACACATCTACTAGGTGAATCCCTTCATATCATGATAAGTTTAGTAAACAAATGCAAAGAAAATACAACTTCAACATGCCCCTTAGAACTTCATACCCTCCTTTTCTTCATTGCTACATGAAATAGCAATGACCTCAAAACTTCATACCCTCCTTTTCTTCATTGCTGCAAGAAATAGGAAATATATATAACCCCTTCATATCATGATAAGTTTAGTAAACAAATCCAAAGAGAAAACAACGTCAACATGCCCCTCAAAACTTCATACCCTCCTTTTCTTCACCGCTACAAGAAATAGCAGAACAGAAACTTTTCTATTAGTAAATTTGCCCAAAAAAAGAAAAGTTTAAGGGGATCTTCTCATGTTTTCATTAATTTTTTTTAATAAAAATATAAATCAATATAAAATTAAAGACATAAATATTACATTGAATATGAAAATTCTCAATTTCAGTATTACAAAGTAAAATTCCTTTATCCTGCCCTATCTAACATGCCGATATTTTCACAGTTTTAAATTTTGTTACATTGAAAAATGAATAATTTTGATGATTTTGCACCTCATTTTATGAAAAATAACATTATCATTAGTATTCTTGTAATACGTAGTTCGGACCTTATTACGTATCCAGGATCAACATGAAAGGATTAAAAACGAAGGTAATGTGAATACCTGATTTCAGTTCCATTTTTTATTTCGATGCCGATTCCGAGCTCCAAATGATCACGAATCTTCCGGAACCTTTATAGAAAGTGTTCTTCCCATAAAGCAAGTTAGTTGGTAAGGGGCTCTCCTAGCTTAAGCGAGGTTGCAGGTTCAAACCGCCCTCATGTATACAGCCATTTAAAACTTGGGGTTAGAGCTTTGCCTCCCGCAAAGGACCTACCTGACTCGAGCAGGGATTAGTATGGGTGTAGATGGATTAAAGGTGTCTTCCCATAACTCGGACGCTCCTAGGACACCTCGTGGGAAACCAAAAAAAAAGTGTTTCCCAACACGAGATTTAGGACTTTCTACAATTTTTTTAATACGTAAGCTCTCTTAACGAGTCAGAGATTCTTTATACTTACGATTGATATGAGCAACTATAGGAGACCTTAACCTTTATATAGCTTCTATATTGGGCTTTTCCATCACAAGGCTGATATGGATCTGGTCCACACTAATTGGGATCCATTTTCTACCTAAACTTTGACCCATTAATTTAGATCATTTATTGGGCCACTTTATTATCTTTATCTGAATCAAATTGCGTAGTTTAACCGATAATTTATTTAAAAACCAAAAAATGCAATTAATAGTTGTCCAACTTCATGGGAAAGGACAAAATTGTCCAACATTCTTTGGACAATTATTAATTGTAGTTTTGACTCTAGTTTAAAAACTCGGTTAAGCCACGCTACTAAATTAGTCGACTAAGTTTAAAAAACAAAACATTTGATCCAAAGATAATGAAAGTCCATCATTCTATCCTGCAAGGCTTTCAATACCAAAAAGGATCAGATGTATATGTCATATGCTACACAGATCCAATACAATCACGTATACCTAATACCTCATTAACATGAATGGGAAAATGGAGTATGGCAAACTAGGATGATACTTTTATGATCTAAATTATATCATCTTCGTTTGTAGGTCTATATTTCTTTGACTTTATGCTAAACCACATATGCTAAAATGCATTGGAAAAATCCTGTTTTCTCTCACCGAATGCTAAACAGCATTAGAGAAAACTTGTTTCCTCACTAAATGCTAAAATGCATTAGAGAAAACATTTATGTTCTCCAACTAAACGCTAAACTACATTAAAGAACCTTTATGGGATTAAAAAATTATATTCCCCTATATCATGTCAAATTCATGGATATCCATACTAAAATTGTATGTGTCTAAATGACATAGGCACAAGGTCTATCTATATATATGCCCAATGACCTTTAAATGCTTAAGATCGACACAAATCTTAAGACTTTTATATGTATTATGAAAATGTATGACAACATGTATTACTAAAGATAAACGATGATCATCTTTATCGATGAACCATCATACTATCATAATACATCAAAATGTACAAATGAACATGGAGCAAACATAATGATCCACTAACTAATAGTGTCTAAAGACATCAAAACACCCATACTATATACTTGTGTCACAAACATAAGTGGGCAAAGTCCTTTAGTTAAAGGAACAACTTACAATTCCTCAGTCTTTAAATGCTCCAAACCTTAATGTCACCTTTTCGTATACCTTTATGACCAAATAATTGACTTTAAATGCTAAGACCTTGTGAGATTCTTTGTTGTTATTAAACACCACGGCAAGAAGATTACCATAGTATAACCAAATGGGTCTAGCCACTGAATCAACCACAGATAACTTAAAAATCAAGTTTCTAAGCTAAACTGTTTGTAAAGCAGCCCCATAGCATGCACTCTGCATGCATAGTCGAGGAAGTTATTTGTGTCTTCTTAACATACTTCTACAACATTGTACCATCTGCAAACTTAAAACTGTAACCTTAAGAGGATTTTTTATCATCCGGACACATAGCTCAAATCTGAATCCAAATTCCCTACGAGGTTTAGTCTGTTGACTTTTCTATGTGTCAACATACAATCCTTGCTTTTCTTTAGTATCTCAACACTCGCTATACTGCATTCTATGAGAGGTCTAATGAGTGTTGAGATTTGTCTCGGTAAACCAGAATACTTAGGACAAAAAATGCTAAAGGTCCTTCATATCAAAGTTCTTGACCAGAATACTTAGGACAGAAAATGCTACACCAAGGACCAAAAGTTGTTTAACCTCATACAATATGGTCAAGTAATTTGACGTGAGCAATGTATAATCCACATGCAGTAATAGGAAGATAACTTTGCTCCCTTTGACCTCATAGTACAAGCAATAATAAAAGCATCTTTTTAACTTTATTTTCCATGAGTCGAAAGGAGACAAACCTTATCAAATGTAAGGTATCACTTTTGGAAGGTTTGATGTAAACCATATATTGATCTCCATAACACACAAACCATATCAGTTCCATCTGGATCCTGAAATCCTTCAGGTTGTACCATATAGACCACTTCATAAAGGTCTTTACTCAGGAAAGCAGTTTTAACAGCCATTTGATGTAACTCTATATCACCATGAGCTGCAATTGCCTTAATCACTCAAAATGTATCCTACGAGAATACAAGAGAAAAGGTAACATAAAGTCAACCTTTCTCTCTGAGTGAACCATTAGGAAACTGAACGAGCCTATAAATCGTTGAACTTTATTCTGAAATCCTTTAGGTCTTTAAAACTTCATTTACAACTGACGAGTTTGCAGTTCCGCTACAAATCAACTAGCTTGTAGACCTTACTATGCTCCATTGCTTACATCTCGTCGTTCATCATATCCCACCACATATCTGCATTGGGTCCAGAAACAACTTCTGTAAAAGTAACTGGATCTGTAACATGTCTAATAACATAGTCCTATACACTTGATAGACTGTGTAATCAGATGGGATAGTAAGACGTCTCACTCTAGTGAATTCACTTAACCGTATTAGATCTTATATCCCCAAGAACCTCTGTGTCTATAGGTATAGATTCCTGTTCCTATACAGGTACGATACAAAGACCTAGATCCACCAGATCTAATTGTATGAGTAGCGGTTACATCATAACTGTAGTATCCGCCCTACTATCATCCGAAGGGTCAATAGACCCACCATCATTATAGATATGGTATTCCAAAAACTTAGTTGTTTGTGATTCTACTGTTCCGGTCCCTCCTCCTCTACAGTAAAAGTTGTAGCCTTAAATGGTCAAGATATTTTACTAAATAGCAATGAACACAACAAGTATGCAATCTTTCTTTATAAGGATTACACTACCTCAGTAGGGTAGGCCCATTCACGAATGTGTGCAAGGCTGTGTTTCCAAATTTTTATATAATTAGGTAGATCAATCATATTCTGCATTGACTTCTTCAAGTCCTTTAAGGTACTATTATGCCTTTCGGCACCGCACCATTCTATTCAGAACTGCTCGGCATAGTGAATTAAGTCATTATTCCAACTGATTTCAAATATCTAATAAACGGACCTTTTAAAGTCCTAAAACACCATGTTTACCATCATATTCTCCTCCACGGCCAAATCTGACTATCTTGATGAATTTTTCCAATTGGTTCTCAACTTTCAGTCTTTAAGCAAGAACACATAACTTTAATGGGAATAATCATCAACAAATGTCATAATACATTTGGAATTGCATAATGCAATTGTATAAGGTCTACCAATATATTTATGTATCATACTCAACAAGTCAGAAGCATGTGTTGATCTCAATATCCTTATTAGCCAACTTACCCCTGCAACAGTCAGCACATGTTTCCAGATCAACATAATCTAGAATTGGAAAATGCTTTTCTTGATCAATCTCTCAACTCTAGCTCTAAAAATGTGGCTTAAACTTTTATACCAGACTATGTATGACTTCTCATTCATCAAGGTCCTTCATTTCATAACTTGTTTAGCAAGATACGAAGAAGCAATTATCTAATTTGGGGTCAAACACATTCTATACAAACCATATGACAAGAAGGTTGTACCTTTATGTTTTGCATTAAGCAATAACTATACAACAGAAGAATTAAATACAAAACATTAACCCTCTTTGCCTAAAATTGATCAAAAGATCATATATAAAATGTGCCTTGTAAAACTCAAATAAACCTTACAACAAAGTTCAGTACATACATCACCTATAGATATTACTTCCACTTCTTCATTGCTATGAACCATTAGTTTCTCCTTCCCTTTATTTGGCTTTATCCTTGGTATGAACCTTTGCATTATGGAAGTGCCTTAACCAGATGCTCCATTAAATAACCACCAAATACTTAATGCGACTATCGCAAATTAGATTCATAATTGACAAGCCAAAGAGTAACTTGATAATCTCAGTCTTTCCTTTTAAACCTCATACTACTAGTTTCTTTATATCCCTAGGACCTTTATCAGCACTTTTTTGACCAACATCAGCATATGGAGAAGATTTTAACTTTCTACCATCGAACTTAGCGGGCTTAATTTTTGTCTTCCCTTAAGCTGCTTTGAGGGCTATAGGGATAGCAAACTTGAGTTTCTCCTCCTCAGCAACGCAATAGGCCATTAAAGCATTGAAGTCCCAACATCTTTAGTCTACTGTGAAGATGAATTATTCTCAATATGTACTTCATTACTCCCATTTCTCTCGTATATCTTATAAAGAATAATTCTTTCATCAAGGCACTTGTTTTAACACTAGGTGAGACTGTGTACCTCTGGGAAACATTATCAAGAAACTCCTTCGCTATGTCTATGCTTGTAAGTCCACTTAGCAAATGGTTAGGAATGGATCTCTTAATGGTCATCAGATATAATTTGTTAGACCAATCCCAGGTTTCATAGGCTGCTTTATGAGTTTTCAAGGTCATGGATGTAAATGGAGATGGGCTATCCGTCCGTATGGCCATATCAACCTCAACTACCTCCATAGCATTCAATACATCATTTGTTCACTTCTTTGAATTTAAATCGATCAAGGTTTCATTGGTGACACTAATTTTGTTGACTAAAAGGTGGCTTCAAGATGATAATCTTTAAATCAACACAAATGTAGGATAACAGTGATACTCAAAGCCATTAAATAGTATCTTTACTAAAAATCTAGTCACACATATTATGAAACACCTGTGGGTTGAATACATAATATATGCAACTAGACCTCCACATAAAAATGATCAGAGTACAAATCATCAACTCTCATGACACTACCACTTGTGGGAGAATAGATCATTCAAGCAATAACTTTCCTCTATCTAATGTCTTTATGCACATCTCAAAATCTCATGTAAGGCCAACGCCTGTGAGCAAAATAACCAAACATAAGGCCAGAGATATCCCCTAATGTGTAAGCAGAACAATTCAAAATACTGACTCGAAAGGCCACTGTGGTGACTACATCCTCATCAGCACTAAAAAAAGTCCACAAACACAAGGGATGCGTCTTTATGTTATCCTCACATTCTTTATGGGCATATAGTATGTGACAATATAACATCAATAAATGCAAAAAAAAACTAAATGCACAATCTCATTGTCACACATTCGTGCTGAAGACATTCTTTAAAAACTTCATTTGAGACTTTCGTAAAAGAAAAATCTTAGTCAAGTGACTATCGTGCACTACCAAACACTAAACCGTCTACTTGAGACATGAAAATCTCATGTATTTCCCTTATGGCAAGTTCGTTGTATGAAAATTCACTCAAAAATGGCTTCAAAATGTCTTAATTCCTTTTCTGATAGACTATCATGCAATCCCGAACACTAAACATGAGACTCGAGACACAAAACCTTGAAGTATCTCCCTCATGTGACGTCTAAAGCATGAAAATTCACTTGAAATCGGATTTAGAATACCTTAATTCTCTTTTCTAGAGTTAAACTTTAATTTATTACTAATGTAATAAATCCAGAAAAATGGAAAAACTTACTTTATAAATTTCCTGCACCTAGAAACAGACCCAAAACATCCCAAGGTATCCTTTACAGGAAATCTAAAATTTTTATGTTTTTTTAAAGTTAATATCGCGTTCGTACCACTAACGTCAGCCGCTGATGTAGCACACCATGTTAGTGCGCATGGAGCGGGGCCACGCGTACATGCCATATGCACATAGCCCACACACGAACGCACATCTACTATACGGCACATACATCGTGCGCACTGCCACGTGTCCCCCATCCCGGCGTGCCACGTGGAGGGACACGTGCCCGCCGTCCCACGCTTATAGGAGCGCAGGTCACAAGTCGAGCATGCAGCCGTCGCTCAGTGGAGCGACGTGTCAGTGTGCAATTGGAGCATACACCGCACATGCCAACCATACACTGATACCCTGAGGACGCACCCGACGTCTCCTCAGTCCATCGATGCCGGAGGCAATTTTCGAGATCCTCGGTTGTCATTTTTTGCTCCGTTTTACCCATTTTTCATAGCTAGCCTTATGTATACTACTTTTACATAATTATATACGTAAAAAAAACTAAAAAACAAATCAAAAACTGAGGAAAACAATATAAGATGAAAAACCTTTGTTTCCCACTATCTGATCACGTAACCGCTCTGATACCAGTGCAATATGTAGTACAAATCTTACTACGTATCCAGGATCAACATGAAATGATTAAAAATAAAGGTAATGCGGAATACCTGATTTCAGTTCCATCTCTAATTATGATGCTAATTTCAAGCTCCAAACGATCACAAATCTCGAGGGACCTTTATGGAAAGTGTTTCTCGATATAAGGTTTAGGACTTTCTACAGTTGTCTCAATACGAAAGTTCTCTTAACGAGTCAGAGATTTCTTATGCTTATAGTTGATATTAGCAACTGTAGGAGACCTTAACCTCTATACAGCTTTCATATCAGGCTTCCCCATCACAAGGCCGATATGGATCTGGTCCATACTAATTGGGATTCATTTTTCACCCAGACCTTGACCCATTAATCTAGATCATTTATTGGGGCACTTTATTATCTTTATCTGGATCAAATTATATAGCTTAATCGATAATTTATTTAAAAACCAAAAAATGCAATTAATAGTTGTCCAACTTTATGGGAAAGTACAAAATTGTCCAACAATTCTAGCATATGGAAATATTCTATTACATTTATCACATTAAATCAATAGGAACAACCCAAATAAAAGGATAGACTCTCTTATTAGAAGATACTAATATTGTAATATAAAAGGAATTGACAACTCAAGTTTAAAATAGGTGTAAAGAAGACATATGAAAAAAAAAAATAAAAATGAACTTGCAGATTTGAAAGATAAGATAAATATGTCTCATTAAAAGAAAACTTTAAGAATTGAAAGATAGTGGTTATGAGTGACATCCCAAAATATATAGAAGCTAAAATATGATATTTGCATTTAAACTTCAACGCGACACCAAATAGTTAGAAGCAATAATTAAAAAACTCAAACGGTTTGATCAGTTTAACTGTGAAAATTTTAAACCATCTAACTTTTTAATTTAATTATTAAAATTTTGATTTTATTTACTTTAATAACTCTTGTTGTTAAAAATTGTGTAATTTATTAATTAATTGGTTAGTTTTCATAAATTAATAAGTTCTTATAAATCATAATAAATTAATTAATTTTCATTAAAAATCTTTTTCAATTAAACTTTAAATTCTTCGATAAATAAGAACAATCTTTTTTAATCATATTTCAAATTCTTTAATTTTATTCAATCTTTAGTCGATTTTATGATGTTATAATATCAGTTGAACCTTTTAAACCTTAAATTTCTTATCTTACTAGTTTAACTTTCGTTACAATTTTTAAAACATTAGTTAGCATCTTTAAATTGGTGCAATTAAATTATGAACAGAAAATGAAGGTATTTCTGACAGTTTGACGGACATAATCATTTTAAGTTGTATAAATTGTAGAAATGTTACTAAAATAAAGTATGGTTATAAAAGATTGAAGTTTTTTTTTGTAATAAAGCAACTTTAACATTTACAATCATTTTAAGAAGTTGAGAAAGGGTTGAAATGGATTGGATCAAATGATTGAGGACCTATTTGATATTTTGGGCCATAATAAATAATATAATCAAGCATAAATTCCCAACAGTGCCAATTAACATAGTCAACTTTGCCAAGAAGGGTCCATGCTTGAGGTTTATTGAAGCGTGGCGTATATGGACTCATTTTGTCGAATTCCTCGAATTGTTTCTGAAACTAATTCGTCTTAACCAACATAGCCGCACAAACATCCAGCCTCTAACGATATCCACAAAATGAGTTAAGAGGACTCTATAACTTTTATAGAGAAGGTTAAGCAAGAAGTGTCAGTTCCATCAAAGCTTAAGCCTATTTATAATAGGTTTTTAACATTTTAGTAATTTATTTAAATTAAATTCTAATTTTAATTAAACTTTAATTAGAATTAGTTAATTAGAATTATTTAGAATTAGTTAATTAGAATTACAAATAATTCTAATTAAATATCAATTATGCCCAAATTAGATTCAATATCTCATATTGATCCTAATTTATTAAATATATCATACTTAATCATAAAGTTTCTCAAACTTTACAATCAAGTCCAACTAAAATAACTTTGCTCTCTTCAACTCATTCTTTATGTGAAACTCATTAAGTTCCTAAATATGCTGGCAATGATTATAAATTATAATTATATTTCATAATTAGAATTAGATAAATCAAAACTCTTTTAATTTATTATTAATTTTCAAATTAAACAATTTATAATCGTAGATCAAGATTGATGTCTAGTAACGCATCATGACTACCCAAATATTTAGAAATGTTAAAGTGATTTTGACTGACTTTTTCGTGCATGATTTTTTCATATAATTCAATATTTTCATCATACAATGTTCCAATTAAACATAGAGCATGAAATGAATGTCTATTTTATTTTGAGTCCAATCATATTAGTTCTTTGTCATTAGCTATTGATTCAATTAATGACATTTGTAAAATATTTACAAAGTGTCATTCTGACACGACCCACCTTTTTTTTGGGCCGTGTTGGCACTAGGGAATGGGTAGGCTTAATGCCACCAAAATCCGTAGTAAGCCCAACTTCTACTAAAAATTCGGCATGACCCATTTATTTATCTGATAATCCTTATCATGTTTAATTGGTTGTAAGAAGTAAGGATCCAATCATGAAATT
>JANZLC010000002.1:34478292-34504144 GCA_026413385.1 Erythroxylum gracilipes
AGCCTCAAAAACTCATTCCCTACCAAAACAACTTAATTAAATTATTGATCAAACAGTCATACATGCATTCGCTGAAACATCCCTAAATCCTGTCGTGGAATAAATATTATAAAACTTATCGATATAAAAAGCAGACATGACAGAAGAACAAAAGGTCAAGGAAAACGGTCAGACATACCAGCCTTGCCTTACCTTCTCGTGTCGATCGTTACTTGCCACTATACAAAGCTGCCATTGAAGGTGATTGAACCACCGCTTCTAACTTTTTTAAGGAAGATCTCAATTCAATAACTGGCGATGTCACTGAAAAGCCCATAACTGCTCTCTATGTCGCTATTGTTACTGGTTTGTCCTTGAAATTTGTTTAAAACCTTGCGGGGTTAATGTCTAATCACCTCCATGTGAAAGAAAAATTTTGGAACACCCCTCTTCATACAATCTTTCACAAATCAAATTGACGGTGGCGCCGCCACACTTCAAGAGAGAGTCTTATTCAGTTATCAAAGATTTTGATATATATATATATATATATTGAAAATAAAAAATATTTATTTTTTTAAATCTTAGGGGGTCCAGTGGTGCCTCCGTTAGTGGTAATACTATTATTTATATGCCTAATTCTTGTTTATTTTATCCCGCTTTTAACATCTTTATAAAAATACTCATTTTTAAGACTTTCTTAACATACATCAACCTATTATTACTGGCCCAGTTATGTTATACTTTTTACCTTCTTCTTGCTATTTTTCTAATGCGTCGTTTTCTATTTACTTATAATTCAAATCTTCATTGTTATTACAGGGTGTTCGACCATTTTGTTGAATTTTTAACAATCACCACAGTGGTATGTTCATTGGACTTTGAAGAATCATTAGAATTTTATAATTCACGCAATCATCTGCAAGTATCTTCCCTTCGATTTCACCCTTCGTCCATAAGATCAACAGTTAAAAATGGCTTGTCCTCATCAAGGTTTTTATTTGCTATGTCGCAACATTCTAACTCAGCCAAACCATGGTATCTTACCTTAACTCGCTCAGTTTCTCTAGAAATTGGATTCACTAGCAAGTCTTCTTTAAGCTCAGCACAGATTGACCAATTGAATGCTAGATCTATCTCCTTAGCGTCACCCAGTGGTAGACATCAATCGTTATGCAACGGCCACCAACAAAACTTTATTCCTATTGACTCCCATTCCACATCGTCTCACCACAACTGAGTCAATTAAAATTGTTGAACTACAGACCCCACAACCCTCTTTTTTTTGATCACCTACCATGTTTTTGTTTTCTAAAAAAACTGTAAATCTGACAACTCTAATGAGTCTTTCTTACCATTCCTAAAATTTTACAAAAGCCCCTATGACAAGCGCAATTATAGGTCAAATATGCAACCGTCGCTTGGTGGTCTTGTGTCTATCATACCACCTCATTTCAAGCGACAACACATGTCTGTATCACATCAGTTTTAAAATAATAGTTAAGTTGAACACATTGCAAAATCTTGTTCGTATTGTAATGAAATCCTTTGGTATACTAGAAGATCACGTACTCTTGTTTGTATTATAATGAAGTCCTTTTGCCTACTACAAGGCAATGTACTTATTATTTGCTTGTTTTTTATATTAACAAAACAATAATTTTTAAGTACCGTATTATGGAAAAATATATATTTTAAACATTTTAATATATATTTTAAAAAAATATAAAGAAGACCACTTGTGTTTGATGCTTAGCTTATTTAGAGGAAAAAAATTTTACTGCTTCAAAAATTAATATAACTTATTTTATACTAAAAATCCACATTTTCCAAGATTAATATCTAACTATGACATTTTTTATATGTATAATTTATGATTTATTATAAGTTTTATTAAAAAATAAATACTTAAATTAGATAACTAAATTTAGAAGTGTCAACGTCTGTGTTTTATATGTTAAAGCATTATTATCTTTAAAATTATTATGAAACAGACCTCTAATACATATTAAAATTTCATAGTTACTAAAATGTTTATATAATTTTCAATTATCTATAAATTATAATTTATCATTAGTATATTTGCAAAGAAACACTGTCTACCTCACCCTTCACCATTTGACATACCTCTTGAAATTACTATATAAATTTAATTTATTTATAATGTCTAAATCATATTAGTCATGTAAACAAATTATTTTGGTCCTTTCATATATATTAAAAATTCGTTGTTATTTTTTAATATACAATTATTAACTTTTTATAATGTATTATTTATCATTTATTATTATGTTGCATAAAATTAATTGAATCACTTCACGGTTGTGACATCCGGTGATAGGGTTTTCTTTTTCTTATATATGCATCTTTTCCCTCTTTGTCTCTCTTGTAAGTAGGGTTTTTTGTACGCTACTGGTCTAATGATAATTCATCTTGCTTCTGTTTAGATCAACTAGGCATCTTAATTCTTTTATGCTAGTACTTATTTGGAGGAAGGCTTTTGCCGTTGGTTGGCAGTTGGCTCTTTGTGTGGATAAGGGTAGCTTTTAGGGAGACTGCTCCAGGTGGTGCATCTTGTAGAAGTATCAATTTTTCAGTGAATCTACAGGTCCATGTCTACCCAACAATTTAAGAAGAGCTACCGTTGCTCACCGTCTCTACAGCATTTCTACTCTGGAGGCCCATTCGCTGTGGCATCCAATGGCTCCTTCATAGCCTGCAGTTGTGGTGACTCCATCAAGATAGTCGAATCGGCCAACGCGGCTGTCAGGGCCACCATCGATGGGGCCGTCACGGCTTTAGTCCTTAGCCCAGATGACAAGTTGCTCTTTTGTGCAGACCATAGCCGGCAGATTAGGGTCTGGGACTTGAACAGTATGAAGTGTGTACGCTCATGGAAGGTGAGTCAAATTCAGGGTTGAAGGTGGTTTTTGTTTTGGTTGGTTGATTGATGTGAAAAAACGTTGCTGGCAAAGTGGAGGATATGGAGAATAAGGGAGTTTCAGGAGGATTACATATTCTCTATGCCCTTGGAAATTGATTGAGTCGATGAGATAATTTATCTGATCAGTTGGTTCCGTTGTAGCCCGAACAATTAGTAGAAATACATGCAAGTTTCGGTTGCTTGCATTTAACTTTTTGTCGGTACATGTCTATATTAATATCAATCTGCATAGCTAACACGCTAATGTTTTCTTGGGCAGGGCCATGAAGGTCCGGTGATGGCTATGGCTTGTCATGCATCTGGAGGCTTGCTTGCAACTGGTGGAGCAGATCGGAAAGTTCTTGTCTGGGATGTTGATGGGGGCTTCTGCACTCATTACTTCAAGGGCCACAAAGCGGTTGTTACCAGTATTATGTTCCATCCTGATGCAGATAGAACCCATGTAAGTTTCAATTAATTAGTTTGCTTGTGCTTCCGTTTTGCTATGCTTAATCTTTTACTAGATATTGTTTTTTTTAAATGATGTGGAAGTGGCACCACATGGGGTTACGAAGTCTAAGGGAAATTTGATTATGATGATAAGTTAAGAGACTTAAAATGTAGTTCACTTATAATGGCTGCGATAGTTACTGTTAAAGATCAAAAGTTGTCAATTTTTTTGTTGAGATGCTCAGTTTACTTTTCCATACTATTTCAGCAGTTCTTTTGTCATATGGGTCATTTGGCAACCTTTTACTTTTTGTTTTATAGCTTTTCTCTGGAAGTGATGATGCATCTGTACGAGTTTGGGATCTTCTGAGCAAGAAATGTATTTCAACCTTAGACAAGCATTTCTCAACAATAACATCTTTGGCAGTATCTGAAGATGGGTGGACACTGCTTAGTGCTGGAAGGGATAAGGTATCAATCAATTAATCGTGCTAACCCAACAACTAAGATGTGAATAATAGCAGGAATGACTTAAGCTTTCTGGTGCACAACATGTTGAAATGTGGTATCTTAGTCTATTGGACTAGTTTCTATTTGTGAGTTAAATTGAATTAGATAATTTGTTAGCCAATTTCAGTAACTTATGTTTTAGGTAGTAAATTTGTGGGACCTTAAAGACTATGCGTGCAAGATGACAATTCCAACTTATGAGGTGTTGGAGGCTTTGTGCGTAGTTCATTCCGACTCTCAGTTTGGTTCAATTATGACTTCAAACAACCAACTTAACAAGAAGAGCAAACCTGGGACATCAACATTTTATTTCATCACAGTTGGCGAACGTGGGATTGTACGCATTTGGGACTCTGGGAGGTAAAATTGTTGTTGAGGGAAATTTTTAGAACTCTTAACTTGCCTCAAAATTATTGGACTCCCTTCACTTTTGATCCTTTGACTTTATTTTTGCTCATTACTAACTACCTTTTGATTGCTATATATTATTTGCTTGACAGTGCAGTATGTGTATATAAGCAGAAGGCCTCAGATGTAAGTGTTAACTCAGATGTCAATGAATCAAAAAGAGGTTTCACTGCTGTTGTCATGCTTCCTTTGGGTCAAGGGCTACTTTGTTTGACTGCGGATCAGCAGTTTCTATTTTATTCTTCATTTGTAAACCATAAAGGTAAGTTTAAATTAATACTCAACAAGAGGCTGGTTGGATACAATGAAGAGATTCTTGATATGAAGTTTTTGGGTGAGGAGGAAAAGTTTCTTGCTATTGCCACAAACCTTGAACATGTAAGTTGCTATATGATCTCATGAAACTCAGTGATTTATGTGCTAATGTCCTCATGCAGACATTTGAGAATAGCATTCCGGTAGCTGTATCTTATAAGATAGTTTTTCTCTCCTATTTTATTTATCAACTTTATGTTGCATGCCTAAAGATTTGTTTGTATTATTTTAGGTGGGCAGGATTGCCTCCCCTTATGCATATATGCTCCTGACTTCTGAATTTTTTTTGTTAAGTTTTCTTTCCTAATGTATGTATGTATCTTAATTTGCCAAGTGCAGGTTCAAGTTTATGACCTGGAGTCTATGTCATGCTCTTATCTATTGATAGGGCATACTGAAATTGTTTTATGCCTCGATACCTGTGTTTCCACTTCTGGAAGGAAACTTATTGTGAGTGGTAGCAAGGACAATTGTGTAAGTTTTGAATCCGACCTCTGCTTATGTGGATTGTAGAAAACCTGGCTGTAATTCAGGCCTTTGGTTAATTGCTCAAAGTTGCATTATTATTATTATTTTGGTTATTTGATTTCAATATGGTTTAGTTACTCTCTCTCCTCTTGTCTCCCTCCAAAAATCCCCTGCAGGTAAGATTATGGGATTCAGAAAGCAGAAAATGCATTGGTGTTGGAACAGGTCACATGGGAGGTGTTGGATCCGTTTCATTTTCAAAGAAGTCAAGAAACTTCTTTGTTAGTGGTAGTAGGTGAGTAGTTCCCTTGTCATCTCATGTCCGTGGTCGTTCTTCATTTTTAAACCTTCATTACATGCTGGATCTACTTAGTGGTACAAATAACTATTTGGAAGTGATATAACCATAATCCATTTATTTTAGGAATCCATCAATGTCATTGCTATGCATATATATTAGATTTAACTACTCTGTTCACTTCATATGGTTATTAAACTATTTGTGGATGGGGTGTCAAGGTACCCAACTTTGAACTGTCTTATATTTTATGAACATTTGAGGTGAAGTGCTGCACTTTTGAAAATGATAAGTAACGTACAAATTTGTTAGCCCAATGTTTTTGCAGGTTTTTACTATATCTAGATTTGCAGTTTATTTATATAAATGAGAGAAAGCAAGTAACAAATAAAAATATTCAAATGTTTTTGTTATTTTTAGGTTATGTTAATGATTGTTTGAATTTTTTCATAGTGATCGTACAATCAAGGTATGGAACTTGGATGAGATCTCATATGATGTTGATCAGCCTTTTAATTTGAGAGCAAAAGCAGTTGTGGCAGCTCACGATAAGGACATAAATTCTTTGGCTGTTGCACCAAATGACAGCTTAGTTGTTAGCGGCTCACAGGTTGGTTCATATGCAAGATTGCTTCTCTTCTGATACAATCAATTGACAATAAATCCTTTTTCAGGATCGAACTGCTTGTGTGTGGAGGCTTCCAGACCTGGTATCTGTAGTTGTACTTAGAGGGCATAAAAGAGGAATATGGTCGGTGGAGTTTTCGCCAGTTGATCAATGTGTCATAACAGCATCTGGTGATAAAACAATAAAGATATGGTCAATAGCTGATGGTTCATGCTTAAAAACATTTGAAGGTCACACATCAAGTGTATTAAAAGCATCATTTCTAACCCGTGGTACCCAAGTTGTTTCATGTGGTAATGACTGTAGCCATTGTTATTTGACCATTTCGGATTTATTTAATCACAAGTTTCTGACATTGTTAATTATTTTAGGTGCTGATGGTTTGGTAAAGTTATGGACCGTCAAAACAAATGAATGCATTGCCACATATGATCAGCACGAAGACAAGGTTGTGAATTTCTTTTACTCTTCTTTTTATTTTGGTTGACTGCTGTTCTTATCTGAATATTTTATTCTAACAATCAATATATGAGCTTGTTAATGGATTTTAATTGATTTTATAGTTACAGCTAGGATCACTGTGTTTCAACACCTGTCCAAAAAATTGCTTAAAACTGATTTTTTTTACATTTCTACTTGCATTGTTTGGTTCCTTCACTTACACGGTGGGGCATGTTTCTTATGAAGAGGTTATTATCCAGGCACACATAGTAATCACGCAGTGAGCTTCTTGGTATTTTGTTCGCACAAGGGGATGTTTTCTCTTTTGTTGGTATAGGTTTAATTTTCTTTTAAGTGTCAACCTTCTACAAACTGCGATATAAAACATAATCAACCAAATAATGATATGTTTCAGGACCAGTATGCCACAGAACCGCTTGATTTCAACAGAAGACCACTAGTGTAAACGAAACAAATCTGTTATTTCCACTGTCTTTGTTGAAGCAATTTCGTGCCTCACAATAAGACAAAAGTGAGCACCTACATTTCCTTGATATGGTGGGAAAAGGAAAAGAATATTTTCAATCACTTTTTTTCTTATGACCATGATAGGGTAGGAACATGATGACTTACGGTTCCACCAACATGAACTTAAGCTTTATAGCACGTCCTTACCTGGTCTGTAATGAATACTTTTGGATAACAATAGAAGAAAATGGAAATGTTCTATTCAAAAGGATTCAGAGGCAGCATCATATTCCAGCACACTTAATAGACGGTTATTTAATTATCATCCGCCTCCTACATATATGCTTGTTTTCAATTAAAAGGCACATGAGCATCCTGTCTGTCAAAGTGAACATGAGTTTCTCATCAAGTTGTCTTCTATGCTGGTCCAATCAGTTTTCATGGTTATGAGTTATGGTGTCTTTTGGCGTTTTTCTTTTTACTCATTAGATTTTAGCTTTCAGGTTTGGGCCTTGGCTATTGGAAAAAAGACTGAAATGTTTGCTACCGGTGGTGGTGATGCTGTTGTCAATCTGTGGTATGATTCAACTGCTTTATGCAAGGAGGAAGCTTTCCGAGAAGAGGTGAGCTTACACTGACTGTGATGATGTCTTTTTTTCTTCTTTCTTAAAATATTGGAATGAAAATTGCTGAAATTTGTCCAATTGATGTTTACGCAGGAGGAAAAGGTTTTAAGAGGTCAAGAGTTGGAAAATGCTGTATTGGATGCTAACTATGTTAAAGCTGTACAATTAGCATTTGAACTTCGTAGACCTCATAAGCTGTTTGAGTTATTTGCTGAATGTTGCAGGTATAAATCTAAGCATTCCTTCATACAAGCATGTAATCTAGTTTCTCGTCTACAGTCTTTCAAATGTCCTATGTTGTGCCTTGCAGGAAGAAGGATATGGACAAGCAAATAGCAAAAGCCCTTCATGCTCTAGGGAAGGAAGAATTACATGTGTTTTTTGAGTATATTCGTGAATGGAATACGAAGCCAAAGCTGTGTCATGTTGCACAATATTTACTGTTTCAAATATTTAAAAATTTTCCTCCAGCTGAAATTCTAGAGGTGATCTTTCTCGACTTTCTCATGAGTTTCAGGGAGCATATAGCTGTAACATATCCCTTCAGTCTTGTATTTGTAGTTTTTCAGAACTAGGAAACAATTCTTATAAAGTTTGTTACGCTTTTCAGATCAGAGGAGTCCAAGAACTCCTTGAAGGTCTAATACCATATTCTCAAAGGCATTTCAGCAGGATAGACAGACTCTTAAGAAGCACATTTTTGGTTGACTATGCTCTCAATGGAATGTCAGTTATGGAGCCAAAATTTCCAGTTGCAGAGCATCAACAGTGTGCCATAATTAAGGATGCAGATGCGATGACATTAGCTGACAATGACGACGAAGAGCAGCAAACTTCCGATTTATTAAAATCAAAGAAACGTAAATCAAACAAGTCAAAGGAGGGTTCAAAGAAAGTGAAGAATATGGCTTACACACGTGCTTAGCAAGATTAAAGCTGTCAACACAATTTTGTGGTTGCATTAGACATTGGTGTTTTGTAGGTCATGTCTTATAGAAATGCTTTCTTGTAGGAGTGTTGCTGTTAAAGGCATCTCCTTTGTAACAATTAGTTATATTTTGTCAGAAAGTCCTTGTACTTCAATGCCTTACTGAATCAAGTCCTCATACTTTACTTGTGGAAGGAGCACATAATTTGTGGCAGCCATCAACTAGTGAAAGGTCATAAATCACCTCTAGTAGTATAATCAGTATTGGAATAGGACTGTGAAGCCATATCCTTGACAATTTCTACCAACCCCTTCAAGTCATTGCTTCCCAGTTCAAGACAGTCCCTCAACAATCCGCCCTCCACCACCTCCGTCTCTATCGTCTTCACCACCTCCCTCAGTGCTCCCTGCCCATTTTTTTTTTCACATACCCATTAGAAAAAAGGCTATGACCCACCAAAATGAACTTATCCTTTGTAATAATAACAAGAATAATACTAACAAAGGGTGCGAGCATTTTACCGATTGTCGGAACACTTTGAGCAGCCGATATAATACGGACTTGGAAACCCTGAGGACATTACTGTATTGTCTCGAAATCCAAGCTGCTCTTTCTGAGTCCGATTCAGCCCGATTCAACTCGCCTAAAAGCCGCATCAACTCGTTCAAATCCGAAACAGCGCTGAAGGCCTCCCTGTAGTCCAATTCCCTCCAGGAGTAGTTTTTGAGGTAATCCCAACCGGCAGACCACGCGAACCCCCAGAAGCCCAAACCTAAGCCCCGTTCCAGCTGTTTGGCGATGAGCTTCGCGCGATTTGATCCCGACACGTCGCCGCGAGCTGCGCGTAGGTTGGACACACGGGTCAGTAGAGAGTGGGATAGCGAGACGGCGGTTTTGTACTGAGAAAATGAGAAGGAGAGCGCAACGGAAGGTTGGATTGCGGCGGGCAGGAGGAGAGACGACACGACGAGGAGAAGGACAAACGGTGGGTTCATCTGAGCCATTGACTTACAGGTGATGGGATCTGCGGATGTTCAACAATATTGGGGGACGGGATGTAACTAGATACTGACTCGGACTCCATTGGGATAAGTGGGCTCTATTTCCGGCTGGGCTATATAACGTTTTGGTTTGTTTGTTTGCAACCACATCCTTTCTAGTTTCTTAAAGTTTGACATTTGGCGAGAGGAGTGAAATGAAGTAAGCCAACCTTAAAGGAGCAATTTTACATCTCTTATACCCCAAAAAAGTATAATCACCCACTCTAGGTACCCACTCCATTCTAGGTGTTCCCACGCTCCGGTCCGATAGAATAGTAAGGGGTAGATCACGGTCTGATCTCACTTAAATCTCACTTAACTTTTCAGAAAGGCAGCCCAGTGTCTAATACACATAAGGAGCCGTCACATCAGATGAACTCTCATATTGCTGCTGCCGGAACTCAAACTTGAGACCTTATACCTAATTTTCTTTCTGATAATCAAATGAGCTATTAGTACGGGCAAAATATTAATATTGAGCTCAATTTTACATCTCTTAACTTAATGGATAATGATCAAAATATATAAAAATCGGATCGGATCATCCGATTCGATAGGATTAAGCATGAACTAAACTAATTTTCAATTCAATCTTTACTTTTAACGTTCTTAAATAAAAATTGCCTAATTAAATAATAAACTGGTCCGGGTTTTTCTTAATCCTAAATCACATAATCTTAAAATTAGTTTGACTTTGTTCTAAAATTGTGCAATTGAGTTGTCAAACTCTTATATCAAATCTGGCAGGTTGACCTTAATGATTGATGGGCTCACTCCACAGGTATTGGAGAATCTTTCTTTTTCCACACGTGCTTAAATTATTGAAAAATCTCGTGAGCATGTCCGTTTTATCATGTGGGTGCCGTCAAATTGCCAGTTGCGTACGTCACATACCTGAAATTTCGATTTTGTTTCATCAATACAATATCCTTTTTTTTTATTCTTACTATAATTATTATTCAGGCAAAAATATCTCATCAACCACTTTTGTAATTTTTTTTATTTCTACTAAAATTCTAAAAATTTTACAAATATAATGAACTAACTAAAATTTTAAATTAAATAAAATTAATTTTTGTTAAATCTCATCATATTTTAATACAAATAATGATAAATCAATAAAATTCATCAATTTATATGTTTAAAATGTACCATCTGTAATTTATTATATAAAATCTAAAAGTACTGGTTGGACTGGTTTAATAATAAAAATGTTCAATTTTTTATTTTTTGGTTTAATTTAATTAAATAATTTCGTTATTAAAAATTAATTAGTTAATTAATCGCCCAATTTCGCAAACTAATTATTTTTTATAAATTAAAATACACCAATTAGTTTTCACTTAATAACCTCTATTTTTAATTAAACCTTGAATTTTTTAATAAGCAATAATAATAAATTTATTATTTTTCAAATTATTTAATTTTATTCAATCTTAATTCGATTTTATAAATTTTTAATACTACTTGAACCCTTTAAACCTTAAAATTCTTGTCTTACAGGTTTAACTTACAATTTGGTTTTGAAAACATTGAGTACAAGTTAACAAAATGATTTATACTACACTTTTCACAAAATATGGAAATTTCTTATAAAATATGGGAAACAACCTCTCTATTTTGTAGGGATAAGGTTGCGTACTATAAGATCTTCCCAAACTCCGCCTCATTGTGGGACTTCAAACTGGATGTGATGATGATAATGATGATGAAAATTTCTTACAAAAGTTGGCGAGTTTTACTTCTTTTAGATAACCAACTTTAAGTAAAGTAAACCACAAATGGTTAATGTAAACATTCTCTAGCTTCAAATCTTTTGCTTCTAATAACCATTGCTCCATTTCTATACTTGTACGTTTGAAATACCGATTGCTTTCTTTTTAAACAACTTTAAAATTAGGTTAGCTAAATATGTAAAGATTTGCCGAAAATCACAAAATTAGAAAAAAAGCATAACGGGACAAAATTTTAGAGTACTTACAAATTAGATATAAACACACTTAAAAAGTAGAGCTCAACTAATTTCTAAAACATTCGTAACACTCATTTTTACGTTTAAATTTATGTCGTTATCGTAAAAAAACAAATTTAGAAAACTGTAATTCAACTTTTACTTTATAGGAAAATGTTTAAAAAAAAAACAGAATGAATCAACCTTGCAAATTCACTATCCTAATTAGTAAATACATAAGTATAAAGGATACTCTTAATTAACAATGACAAATTTAGACAGCTGACACCAAAGTGTCATGGCATACACACAATCATATTCACTCTGTTTTACAACTCTCACTTATCCATGCCTATATTTTATATTGCTAATGCCAAAAAAATATTATAAAAGAAGCAAAATGAAAATGAGAAATTCAAAATCATTACTACTTTTATTGTTTAGGCCTATTGAATGTATCATTTACATTTTCAGGTAAATTATATCATAATGTTTTTAAGCATTCAAATTGAACTCTAACGTTTTTAAAACATTTAAAACAGACTTTAAATGTATGGAAAATTTTACAAAATTATCTCCCGTCAATTAAACGCTACGTCTTAAAAATGTAGACTCACTGTCACTTGACAAATGAGACTCATTATCTGAAATCTATAAATAGCGACCTTGGTGCGACATTAATGTGTTACTTTTCGATTAATTTAAAAAATTAATCTTATAATATTAGGACCTACCTTTATTAAAAAATATAAAAATAATATTATGTCAACACTGACATGAATATAAAGTTAACCGCATCAAATTTTTCATCCATTTATGGTTTGTTTTAAATATTTAAAAAATATAAGGATTCAATTTGGATAATTCAAAACGTTAAGGTTCAAGTTGTATTCAGCTTTTTTGTCCTTTTCCATAAAAGCTTTTGTTTCCAAAATCATGAGTTGAGCAAATTAACATTAAATAAGTATTTAAGTATCATAGTGGATAGTATAAGTAGGATTCGGATAAAGTGTACTAATTTTACGTAACCTTTTCTTTATATTTTTTATAAAGAGATTATTATCGTAATTGTAAAATGTTATTTTTGATATATATATATATATAATTATATAATACAGTTGAGTGCATAAATCTCCCTAGCAAGCTTTTGTCTCTCTGTTGGTTGAATTTGGTGTCACCTGCATGGCCGGTACATAGTTTTTGCATATACCCTCTTTTCCATTTCAACTCCTTTCTCTGGCAAGCACACAAATTTTCTTTTTTCTTTTTGATTTTGGATAAATACAAAAACCTCGTCTCTTTAATGTGATCATTCTCATTCGACCTCCACATTGCTAGATTTTTCTCCATATATCTCTCTCACTGACCACAACCCTCTAATAAATATCGGCTTTTGCCAACTTGCTCTGTTCTTCGTCTTCTTCTTATGGCCTCTTAGACCGTTTATCTTCTTCTTCTATCGAAAACCGCAAGCCCAGTACTTCACAATTCTAGGGGATCTGCATTTTCGAAACAACAATCTGGTATTAGTTCAATATTAACGGGATATTCTTGGTTTTGTACCTGTTGTTTTTTTTTTTAATTTTAGATATCAAGAACTTGTTTTTCTTCTTGATTTTTTTTCTTTCGATGATTCTTGCGTGTAAATGCAAATGGGTTTTGATTTTTATCTGCTTTTATTAAAAACTTGGTTATCTCTTTTTGTTCTTTGCATGGGTTTTGGCCTTCTTTATTTGGCACTCAAAATGGATACAATCTTTAGTATTTGTTGATGAATGTTAAGTTGAGTTCTTTGTTCTTCAAAGCGCATGAGATTGATCAAAGTTTTATTTTTTCTTGTATGTTCATGGGAATCGTTCAGGATACATGGAAAAGAGATCCGCAGGCACGTTCTCATATGCTTTCTTTATTTTAGCTTGAGCTTCTATTACCTTGAATTATTGCATTTCTCGGTTCTTGTTCCTTGATTTTACTATCGCCGACTTTTTCTTGTGATTATGATGTTTTGCGTTCCTTTACTGGCGTCAATAAGTATCATTTCTATTTTGTCGGCTTATAGACACTAAAGGGCTAGATGATTTTTTATGGTTCACTCACTAACTTTTTAAGCCGTTAAACAGATGGAATGATTTCTAAGATAACATATACGATGGTTTCAGGGGTTAATGTTAATGGCTTAGCTATCAGAGACTTTAAAGTAGAAATCTATCTTTTTCCATTTTTATGAAATGTTCGATGATAAAGAGATGCTTGTTACTTTAGTACACAAGGGTTGCAAGAAGCTGACAAATTGAGCTGAGACTAGGAAAAGGCATAGTCATTTCTTGTTTGCTTTTTGTTAACTGTTTCTTTTATTGGACAAATTTTGGAGTGAAAGCCATTTTATCGTGCTTTACGGATAAAACACCTAACATGCTGAAATGCCTTACTAATTGCAGGCTTTGCCACCAAAAAGGCAAATGTCAGGAAACAAGAATAATGGTAATCCTGTTACCCCTCGAACTAGACTGGAAAGGCTTCTGAAAGAAAGAGAGCTTAGAAAATCCAACAAATTCAAAAATTTGAATGAAGAAGCTGGGGACCTTATCAAAGAGTTAGAAAACTCTCCTAGTTATTCATTTTCTACTGACGCTGAGCACTGGATTTCTGTCAATGATGACCAATTGTTAGAAGGGGCCGATCAGTGTGAAAGGCAAGATATTTGGCCTCCTAAGCAACGCCTTTTGGTGGTAGCCAATAGGTTGCCTGTCTCGGCAACTAGGCGGGGAGAGGATTCATGGCAACTGGAAATGAGTGTTAGCGGGCTAGTCAGTGCACTTTTGGGTAATTGATAATTATGATACTGAACTCAGCTTTAATATTTCTTTTCCTCAAACTACTTTTTGAGATGCTGTCAAAGTTTCTTTTACATTCCTTTTAAATTACTTCTCTTTAACCTGGTTTGTTTTATAGAAGTTTTAAGAATTAGGACTAGCGAGTTAAGTTGTTCATACATATACATATAGGTGTGAAGGAGTTTGATGCCAGATGGATTGGTTGGGCTGGTGTAAATGTACCTGATGAAGTTGGCCAGAAGGCACTAACTAAAGCGCTTGCAGAAAAGGTTCACATTATATCTTAAATTTTCTAATCTTGTTGATCCGTGGTCTCAAAATGCTATATTGATTGTTAGCTCACTTGTAGTGCCTAAGGATGCATAATCTCTATATTACCTAACTTTGCTACGCCTACTACAGAGATGCATCCCAGTTTTCCTTGACGAAGATACAGTCCATCAATATTATAATGGCTACTGTAACAACATACTGTGGCCTCTATTCCATTATCTTGGGCTTCCACAAGAAGACCGCCTTTCAACCACCCGTAGCTTTCAATCTCAGTTTGATGCATACAAGAAAGCAAACCAAATGTTTGCAGACGTTGTCTATAAACACTATGAGGATGGAGATGTTGTTTGGTGCCATGATTACCATCTGATGTTTCTGCCTAAATGCCTAAAAGACTATAACAGTGAAATGAAAGTTGGATGGTTTCTCCATACACCTTTTCCTTCCTCTGAAATACACAGGATGTTGCCATCTCGTACTGAGCTGTTGAAATCTGTTCTTGCTGCTGATTTAGTTGGGTAAGTCATTTATGTTGCAGCTTTGGAATTGAATACATTCTGATTAGCCATGCAGCTTTATGCTTTTCAATGTCAAATAGAATATGCATGCTTGAATTGTTTTCCCATTTGTAGTTACCCCAGGGGTGTAATTGAGTTTCTAATGCAAGTACTTAAGAGCTGTATTTGAGCTTCATCCTGCAAACCTCTTACCTTATTATTATGTCTTGTTCACTTTTTGGAGTAATATACTATGTAAAGGTTTTGACGAATAAATTCTCTCTTAGCTGATTCAATATTGTGCATTTAGGAGGATTTTGATGCTTGATATAGGTGCCATAGTTTGGAATCAAAAGATTATTATTGCACTAGCACTCAAATAAAAAACTAATGATAACCTTGAAATTTCAAAATGATGCGCCTGCAACTTGAAGTCATTCTAGCAAAGCATCATAAAGTTTCAACAAGTGATTTAAACTTCATGTAAGCATGAGGACATAACATGGTGTTTATGATGTTTATCATAGCTATATATATCATCATGACTGTTCCTAAAGAAGGATTTTCCTTCCCAATAAAGCAGAATTTAAAACTTTTTTGTGGGATTCTTGTGGTATCATTACTTGCTAGTCTCTGGGGAATTTAAAAATGTTAAGCTTCTAGCTGCTTATAAGATGCTTACACAGGGAAAAATGCTTGCCTTTTGTTGGTTGTTAGGATTGAAAGTTATAGACAATACCATACACTGAAGATTCTCATCGGAAAATAGTTGTTTGTATCAGCACTTTGAAATCATTCCACAGCTTCAAACTTTATGGGGTTTCTAAAAGCAAGATCATTTTGTTGCCAGTTTCCACACATATGACTATGCTAGGCATTTTGTGAGTGCTTGTACTCGTATCCTTGGGCTTGAGGGGACACCGGAAGGAGTGGAAGATCAGGGAAAGCTGACTCGTGTAGCTGCGGTATACTGATTTGCAGCTTCATTAGTTATCAGTTGAAGATACTTAATCTATGATATAAATGCTCTATGACTCACTAACATTGTCATATCATAACAATTTGTTTTCTGGAAAAAAATTGCAGTTTCCAATTGGGATAGATTCAGATCGGTTCATACGAGCTCTTGAACTCCCTCAAGTCCAGGAACACATGAAGGAGCTGAAAGAAAGATTTGCTGGCAGAAAGGTTGGAGCCCTTGCTCCAAATGAATCTTATACCTATTACAACTCTTTGATTTTGATGGATGAACTCATGATATTGTCATGGTGTTTCAAAAGGTTTCAAGAAGTAGAATTTGATTTAGTTAACTTCTTCCACATATCATTTACCTTGTCCATTATTTCGAGTCACTTATGATACTTTGAATCTTAAACTAGTTTGGAACTGGAGTTCTCTGACTATTTGAGATTTTTTTTTTCCTGATCAAAACCTCACTATCTTTTGTTCTTCCTTTCCCCTTAAGTCTTTGTAGATAGTACTGCTATCATATTGTTCCACTTTCAGTATGTTTCCTATACCATTTGGCCATGCCCGAGCAATGTCATTTGTTTTGGAACACACAAATATGGTTGAATGATTTGCAATCTCATAGTGACTTCATTGTCTGGTTGAACCTTTATTTTTTTTGGTCTTCCTAAATACCAAAATGAAATATGTTTGCTTTAATGCTCTTATGCCAGTTGTTACTGTTCAATTACTCTGACAGGTAATGCTTGGTGTTGATCGCCTTGACATGATCAAAGGAATTCCCCAAAAGATTTTGGCATTTGAAGAGTTTCTTGAGGAAAACCCAGAATGGCGTGATAAAGTAGTGTTACTGCAAATTGCTGTCCCAACAAGGACAGATGTGCCTGAATGTATGTTCCATTTGAAATAACTTTTGAGTATTATTATATAATCACTATTTAGAGTACTTTAATAGGCTCCTGATTCTAGTAAATTAAGACCTCATGAAGGGAGAGAATGCATAATGTTGTTTTGGTCATTTCTTTAATGTTCCTTCCTAATTCTTTGCTGGACATTGCCTACTATATAATTTTTCATTCATATGCCTGAAATTGGCCTTGTTTTTGTGTATAACGATTATTATTAGTTTATCAAAGTGGCTTGGGGGTTGGTGAATGCATTTTCAGTCACTGATATGCTCCTCGTATCAATTGCCTTCTGCTATATATTGTGCTCATGATTTATGCCTAAATTAGCCAATATAATATCTAATTATACTAATTTCTCAATCTAAACTTTAAAATTCTTTCGGTAGGACAGATCAAAGGCTTACAAGTCAGGTTCATGAGATTGTGGGGCGCATTAATGGAAGATTTGGAACACTTACTGCAGTCCCAATACATCATCTGGTTTGTCATTACCTTGTAACGCTTCTGCCACTAGAATTGTATGATGAACGGAACTAAAGCAGAGTAACTTTCCACTGATCTTCATGGTGTCAATAGAATTGTACTTTCCACTGATCTTCATGATGTCAATAGAAGTGTTCACCTTTACATTCATGTACTATCCTTATTTTTTGTACCCAATTTTAAAGCTTTTAGGATCCTCCATTGTTGTATAGACAATTTCTTCGTGGACCAATTCTAACATGCTCATACATAAGCAGCTTCTTTCCTCTCTTAGTAGAGTTAATTTTTCCCCTTCCTCAGCCCACTTGAGGCAGAAAAGGAGAAATAGGCTAAATGTGCAACAAGTTCATAGCCAATTTCTTTCTATGTTAACTTAACTTTTGTTTACATAATCTCTCATATGTCTAACAAACAGGAAATTTTATTGACTCGCTAAGTGAATTATTCTTAAATCTTTATCTTGTCTTTTCAGGATCGATCTCTTGACTTTCATGCTTTATGTGCATTATATGCTGTCACAGGTAAGTGTTTATGTGAACAACTCACAGCTCTTATACAGTTTTCTTTTCCTTTATCTTAACCACTTTTGTATCAGTTTTTGGAAAAATTATTTGCCCACTTGAACGCATATAGATGTGGAAGCCCCATAATTTTAACAGGAAATAGAATGAAGAGTTTAGTCATATATAGAATGCAAATTGACATCTTCTAGGATTGGTTATGCCTTCGATCCTTTTAACATTCTATAATCTCATCTGGAATTCATACTTGTACTTGTTGGTCAGATGCAAGGTGCTTCGTTTTTCACTGACATTCATGTGTCTTCCATAAAAAAAAAACTAGGATGATTAGCTAGAATACAATTATAGCTAAGATTTTGTAGCTATTATTGATATCAACGCAGCACTATCGTTTAATTTTGAAGAAGTTATTGTTGTCATAGTTTCACTATTCTAGTTTTTCTCCTTGTCATTTGATAAATCATACTTACACAAGTAATCTGCATCTTCATGCAACTAATTGTAACTTTTTTATCATGCATTTATACATTTCAAGCTAAATCCACTCCGTTATGCTAGCCTTCAATCTGATGTCTTTTGAAGAGTCTATTTACATGGGGCTAGAAGCCTATGATTTCGTGTTCTATTCTAGTATTTTCTCAACGTTATAGTTCTTTGTGTAGATGTCGCACTTGTAACGTCTTTAAGGGATGGAATGAACCTTGTCAGTTATGAGTTTGTTGCTTGCCAAGCTTCAAAGAAAGGTGTCCTTATCCTAAGTGAGGTAATTATGTAGCTACTCTGAATATAAATTGCTTTACAGGAAAACTGAGTCTTTTAACGATGCAAAGCCATCCTACTAGAATTGTTAATGCTCAAGCTTGCATCTTCTGCATTTCTATGCTACTCCCTTCTCAGGTTTATTCAACAGAAAGCTTCCAATTGAATTACCTAAAAAGAAGGTTGAATTGACAAGCTTCCTGTCATTATTTACTAATGTTGTCCATGCTTTGCAAGACATCCTAGAGCACAGTACTTGTTGGACATTGTTATGCAAACCTCAAAGTGAATCACTGTGATTATTGTGTTATCGCCTTCCCAATTTGCATTATATATATAGATATTCCTAAGACTTCAATCTCAAGATATTAAGAGAACTGATGGCTAGTACTCTTCCAAGCTGGCGGTTTATGATTTCAACTTTTAGAATTCCAGTGATGAAATATTGAAATTTTAGATGATTTGGAACCCATATTCAGAGTTCTGGAAACTGTATCTCACCATAAGCACTGCCGAGACATGATCCCTATCAAGTGTATGTTTTGAAGTACTTATGTAATCAGTTATAAGGGCAAAGAATATTAAATTTCTGCAGCTGATAGGTCTACCATCAGAAAGGGAAATTTAGCTTCTTGCTGCATTGTTCAAAGATCATGTTGAACATGTAGTTTAGAAGTAATAGAGTTCGGGTTTGAGTACACACTATGGTATTTAAAACGTATAATTTGAAGAGAAGAGACTTACCCTTGATAGGTCTACCATCAGAAAGGGAAATTTAGCTATTGCTGCATTGTTCAAAGATCATGTTGAACATGTAGTTTAGAAGTAATAGAGTTCTGGTTTGAGTACACACTATGGTATTTAAAACGTATAATTTGAAGAGAAGAGACTTACCCATCCCTTGGGATAGATGGTAAAATTAAAGAAATGTATATAAAATAGGGAATATCCAGAAAAATGAAATTGAAGAAGAGTTTGTGCTATAACTTTCTTTCTCCTTCTAGTTTGCAGGTGCAGCACAATCCCTTGGTGCAGGGGCTATCTTGGTAAATCCATGGAATATCCAAGAAGTTGCTGCTTCAATTGGTTATGCATTGAATATGGCAGCAGATGAAAGAGAGAAAAGACACCATCATAACTTCATGCATGTTACAACTCACACATCTCAAGAATGGGCAGCAACCTTTGTAAGGTGATCACCATATTGTGCTGCTGCAACCTTTTAGTTACTTAGAGTTTAAACCTTTTGTTGCTTTGAAAAAGAAAGAAACAAATGCAATGGACGCCCCATAATTTATTGTTTCTTTTAGCTCACATCTTTCTAAACTACTCCAAAATTCCGCAGGACACTGACAAAGATCAAATGGAAATGTCATTCTCATGCTATTACAGGACTTTTTAAGTTGCTGCACATTTAATTTATAATGTAGAGATTCTCCATCAAAGATCATAGACTTTTCTGTCTTGTATTGTGGATTAACCAATGATGTATATCTGTGAAATTCACTCTTATGCAGTGAACTCAATGATACTTTTGTTGAAGCCCAGCTAAGAACAACACAAGTTTTGCCCTTACTTCCAATCAAAGTGGCGGTTGAACGCTTTAAGCAAGCAAATAACCGTTTGGTGATACTGGTATTATATCTATCTCTTTTAATGACAAATATGAATTGCTGCTATTCTTTAATTTAACTATGTATGCTCTCTATCCTATCAATTCAAGGTAAAATGTGAATCCATTTATCTCAGAACGTGAACTATATGAAGCTTTATAATATTTATATCCCTGTGCTTCCTCTGATCTGATCCAAAGCATCCAGTTTTGGCTGTCTAGAGCTGAAACATACTTGAAAGACTATGTTTGTGATAAATAAATTTGAGAGGATGTCTATGAAGTACTGAAAATCGCCTTTGCTGGCACTCCTGTACTTAACATTATTGTCTTTATTGCAGGGACTCAATGCAACTCTGAATGAACCAGTGGACAAACTGGGTAGAAGAGGCGGTCAAATTAAGGCAATGGAACCAAAATTACACCCAGACTTGAGGGAACCATTGATGAAGTTGTGTGATGATGAAAAGACTACAGTTGTTGTCATCAGCGGAAGTGATAGAGCTGTTCTAGACAATGTACTTTCATCCCTTAATCATTCGTTTTAATTTCTTGGTCCTTTATTACTATGGTTTTGGACCTTTTAGGTAATGACTTCCTATACAGAACTTTGGAGGATACAAAATATGGCTGGCAGCAGAAAATGGGATGTTTTTACGTTTTACAACTACAGAGTGGATGACAACTATGCCAGAGAATTTGAATATGGACTGGGTTGACAGTGTAAAGGTTTTGTATACTATACAGAAAAATACTAATTTTCGTCTCCAGTCCCTCTGGAGCACAAATATTCTGATGTTTATCATGTTATCAGCATGTGTTCGAGTATTTTACTGAAAGAACACCTCGATCACATTTCGAGCTTCGCGAGACTTCACTTGTGTGGAGTTACAAGTATGCAGGTAGTTCACCAGTTACACCATCTATGCTTAAGTAGTAAGGAGTGAATGCTCTGATACATAACTCGCATGCATTTGGTTTACCTTTTATCCATTTACCATCACATTTTTCAGATGTTGAGTTTGGACGTATTCAGGCCAGGGATATGTTGCAACATCTCTGGACAGGACCAATTTCAAATGCAGCAGTTGATGTGGTCCAAGGTAGTCGATCTGTCGAGGTTCGAGCAGTTGGTCTTACAAAGGTATAAGGGTATCTCATACGCTTACTTTGTGAAAATATATGTTGCTTTTTATCCATTTCACTTCCTCAAGTTCTCTTACAGGGTGCTGCAATTGATCGTATTTTAGGAGAAGTAGTTCATAACAAGGGCATGAAGGCACCCATCGATTACGTCCTTTGCGTTGGTCATTTTCTAGCTAAGGTATGGGTGTTCTTGGCTCAAGAATGTAAGAACATTATATCACAATTATTATCTTACATAAACCAAGAACAAATTAATACAGGATGAAGATGTGTACCAATTTTTTGAGCCTGAGCTTCCAAATGGATCACCACCCCTGACAAGATCGAGGTCACCAGATCCTGTGAGCACATCTAGGCCTAAGTATCCAGGCAACAGAAGCCAGTCCAGGGCTCATCTGAAGAAACAACGATCCTTGTCAACTCTGGAAAGGGGCAATTTCAGGAGCTCTGCATGGAGGCCTGTAGCACATGACAGAATGTCATTTCATGAGGGTTCTTCTGTACTTGATCTCAGAAGTGAAAACTATTTCTCCTGTGCTGTATCAAGGAAGCGATCAACAGCAAGATATGTGCTTCCCTCATCAGATGATGTTGTCAACCTTTTAATGGAGTTGGCATAGGCTTTATCATCTGCTTGATTCTGAGACAATTTCCATTTCCTTTTCATTAGGGATTTTTAACCTCTTCCCCAATACAAACAAATGTTTTCATGACTTACCTCAATCGTCCATATTCATTGATCAACCATCCATGTTCACCGCTGCTGGTTTCTATCTTCAGCTCGGGGAGACTTAACAGTAACCGCTTTGTCATCAATTTGCTTAAGAAACTAAATTGAGCATCGAAGTGCTTAAATCGGAACTACCTCCGACATTGTTTCACAGGAATACGTCATTCAAGTTGAGCAGGAGAGCTTTTTGGGAGAGTAAAAATGGAAAATTTTTCTGGTAATCAGGTCAAGTATGCTTGGCTCGTGGATCAGTGTAGTAAAAGACACATCCATTAAATGTGAAATGGGTTTTTCTGTTAGATCAAACCTAGTGCCTTTGATTTTGTGCATTAAAGATGGGATTTTTATTTTCCTGAGCTCATTTTCTGAAAAGCTGTAACAGATTTTGTTTCTTTATCTTGTTAAAAACTGCAACTACTCTGAGAATATACCAAACAAAATTGAAGTGAAGAAACTCTTAAAATTTGTATTCATTTCACAGTATATACATTGAATTAACAGTTTCCAGCTCTACAAAATTTTCCCTGTAGGGTTAGTTTCAATCTCTTATGATCTACTCAAGCTAGAAGTGACAGCAAGGAAACAATCTTCACTGCAGAGAATTGTCAAATTGACTGTTGGATAATCGAAGTTGAACTCCTCTTCAGCTCTTCCGAGCAAATCTTGGAATGCAGGTTGGTTCAAATATGCAATTGGAACCCCTAATCTCTTCTTTTCACCTTCTCCAACACCAACATCCAAGACATTTTTAGGTACATCTAAACATCTTGAAGCAGGTTTGTTTTGTTTCTAGATAGTGAGAAAATAATAGAGTGGAGAATAAAATGTTTTGAGCCTTACTGTTCTGCTCAGGTTCTCTTATTATTTATAATGCTGTGTATAGTACGATAGTACAAAGAATCGTAACAAAAATAACAGAAGCTATACACGACTTGATATGGAAGGAGAGAAGAAAATATTCGTACAGAAGAAAATGATGAAGAATATAAATAGTTATGTTCTAACATTCCCCCTCAAACGAGTGGGTGTGATGGACAACCCGAGTTTGTCCCGTAAGAATAGAAACTGGGAATGAGTTAAAGCTTTGGTGAGACAATCAACTACTTAATGAGGGGAAAAAATATATCTAACGTCGATGAAACCAGACAGAACCAAATCTTGGACAAAATGAACGTCAATTTCGATGTGTTTACTACGAGCATGTTAAACTGGATTTGCAGCTAGTGCTCCAGCACTTAAGTTATCGCACCACAGTATAGAAGGTTGTCGGAGGAAAAGACCTAGCTCAGACAATAGTGAACTTAACCATTTAACCTTAGCAGCTCCATCAGCCAATGCCCTATTTTCGGATTCTGTACTTGACCGAGAGACTACTCGTTGCTTCCGTGAGAACCACGATACTAGTGTGCCTCCAAGATACACACATAATCCTGCCATTGATTTTCGATCACCTGTATCTGTAGCCCAGTCTGCATCTGTGTAGGCCATTAGTTGAAGTGAAGAGAATGGCTTTAGATGAAGTCCATATTTATAGGTTCCTTTGAGATAACGTAAAATACGTTTGACTACTTGAAAATGGATGGTTGTTGGCTGAGACAGGAATTGTCTGAGTTTATTCACCGAAAAAGCAATATCTGGTCGAGTAGTTGTTAAGTATTGAAGAGAACCTATGGCTTGAGGATACACAGTAGGATTTGTCATAGGTTCTCCGTCAATTAGAGAATAATGTCGACCAATGACCATTAGAGTAGGCGCAGGTGCACAATCCAGCATGTTGAATTTCTTTAGCAAGTCAAGAATATATTTCCCTTAATTCACGTACATGCCTGAGCTGTCTCTGTAAATTTCCAATCTAAGGAAATAGTATAAAGGTCCTAAATCCTTGAGAGAGAACAGTGCATTCAATCTCTGTACAAAGGAGTTTAGGTAGGCAGAGTTGTTTCCAGTTATTAAAATATCGTCGACATATATTAACACAAACACAGTGAGGTTACCCGTTTGAAGCAAGAACAGAGAATATCATTGACATATATTAACACAAACACAGTGAGGTTACCTGTTTGAAGCAAGAACAGAGAGATGTTACTTTTGGCATTTGTGAAACCCCATTGCAGTAAGGTGAGACGTAGACGATCGAACCAGGCTTAGGGTGCCTGCGAGGTCGTTGCTGATCAATGAATCCCTCGAGTTGTCGCATATAAACGTCTTCGTGAAGAAAACCATTTAAGAATGTGTTATTTACATCGAGCTGCCGTATTTCCCACTAAAAAGTAACAACAATTGTCAGGACAATACGAATGGTGGTTGGTTTGATCACCGGACTGAATGTTTCCCCGTAGTCAATTCTAGCGGCTGGCTGGAAACCCTTTGCAGCCAGTCGAGCTTTGTGTTTCAAGATAACTCCATCAGCTTTGAACTTGTTTTTGAACACCCATTTACAGTTGATGAGCTGCTATGTACCGTTGTATGGAACCAAAATCCATGTTTCGTTTTGTTGTAAGGCATTAAATTAATTCACCATTGCCTGCCGCCAATGAGAGTATGTAAGTGAATCTTGTGCAGAAGTTGGTTCAGCTATGAGTGTCAAGGAAACTGGGTCTTCGGAATGAAGAAGTTCGGTGAAGGGATATTTAGGTTTGAAAATGCCATCTTTGGCCCTTGTCGTCATTGGATGTTGATTGAGTTGGTACGATGAAGGTGCTTGATTTTCTGGAGAGAATGGAGCAACAGGTATGTTTGTTGAGGAAAGATCGGTTGAATTGATGGTAGGTGAGATGCCTTGAGGTGGAGAGTCAGAATGAGCAGGTGTGGTGTTAACAACAGGCGGCTCTTGTTCTGGAGGTGAGGTAGAAGATACAGACAGGTTTGATTTGTGAACTATGAGGAGCATTCCACCATCTGTTTCAAACATTTTAACTTGATGGTTCAAGAAACCTGTGACAAAGGGAAACAAGGATGGACCAAATACAACATGTCTTGATATAAAAAATTTCCCAAAAGCACTTAACCATTTATGGCCTTTCTATTGAGATGCAAATCCACGATAAACACATTTTTTACTGTGAAACTAGAATTTGTGATGATTGTATGGATTTAAGCATGGGTAGCAGGCACATCCAAATGGTTGTATAGTTTTGTAGTTTGGTTGTGTTTTAAATAAATTGAACAATGGTGATGCACCCTCCAAAACCGAAGTAGGATGTAGCGCCCCCTTACCGTAGAGTACTCACCGAAACACCCGTAGGTCACTCCGGTACATATCCTATGATAAGAGAGAGCTACAAACAAATATCACTATACTCCACATGGCATCACAATAATAAAACATTTATATGAAATTCACAACTTTTAAAAACCAAATTTTATTCCATTTTCATTCCATCAAGATCCGAAATTTACATAATTCTTAATTTCATCATCTGTACAGTCCACCCAAAAACCTAGTACAATATGCTATCAAAACAGAAATAATAGTCCTAACAAGGTCATCCTAAAAAGAATCCCAGCTGACCAACCTGTGAGCCATAGTCTCTCTCGCCAATCTGATCTACACGGCTCTACAGTCTCTTTGGAGCTAGGGGTCTACTCTCGATCCTGAAAAATAGGTTGCAATTTTGGGTGAGTTTGCGAACTCAGTGAGGAACCATCATCGATGGTTCGCCCAATTCATGCAGCACTTAAGCAAA
>JANZLC010000002.1:34504244-34516742 GCA_026413385.1 Erythroxylum gracilipes
AGTTACTAAATAAAATCAATATCAGTGTGATGTTTGGTTTTGTTTGTTCTATCTTGGGTGGCATCCATGTATCCTCCTAGGGGGTATTTGGGTGTTACATTTATTATAATTGATTATTGTTTTAACAACAAGAGTTATTAAAGTAAGTCGAACCGAAAAATTGAAAACCGAACTGAAAAATTAGATGATTCAATATTTTTACGATTAAATCGGCCGAACTGTTTGAATTTTTTAATCATTAGATAACACCTTAAATTTTAATTAAGTTTTTGGTAACTTTTAGTATAGGAGTAATAAATTTAATCTATGTTGCGTAACAAATAAGCAATTTGGACCTACTAGATATTCATATGACCTTTAAAATAATTTTTTTAAAAACTTGTTAAAAATGTGATTTACCTTAACATTTTACAAAAGGCCTAAATAAGTATAGGGTATAATGAATATTATTTTAATAACGGTATAATGTAAAGTAGTAATAGATATATGGGTTGAGACTTAATTAGACTTTTTATCTTACTTAATTAGACTTTTTATCTCCGTAGCATCATAATAGAATATATAAATACTTATTAGTTACGTTGATTTTGTAGTTTAAGTGGAATCTTAAAAGAGTCTTTGGTCTTTAAATTTTCAAAAAAATTCTTTTTAATTTTCATTAAAAAAAAAAACTCCATACCTTTGACTTAGAATATTAAATATAGATTAATTAAATGTTGTTATATGACAATTGAACCAAAATCTTAAACTCGAATCGACCTAATTAAATTAAATAATTTATTATAATTATTTTAAATTATTAAATTAAATTCGTTTGAGCATGGTTTAAAGCTGAGTTAAATTACTATATTAGTGACATTTAATTAGTTAATATTTGATATTTATATTGGGTGTGTTTCGTAGTTATTTTTAATTAAAGTTTAAAAGAAGAATTTTTTAAAAAATTAAATACAGAAGGAGTGTTTTTTGAAAATTTTAAAGATCAAGTGATTTTTTAAAATTTTTTAAATTATAAAAGAGTTATGTCCTTTACCGTTCTAAAAATTATGTTTTAAGATTTATACTTATATTTGATTTTGTATTTTCAATTTCCTATATAAACTATTAATTTTTAACGAAAATAACTATTAAATTAAATTTAATTAAAAATTAAAAAATTTTACAATTAAATTAAAAATTTTAATTAATTTTAGCGAGGTTTGTCAAAGAAAGATTGGGTTACTTTTCCGTGTCGTACCGACTTACTCGGTAAAGTACAGGACAGGATTATTTTAGTACAAATGGGAAATGTAGATATTTTTTCCCTTAATGTAAAGGAATATAATTAAGCAACGAAGCGGAAAGAGCCACTCTCTCCCAATCATTAAGGGCTAAGGGGTAATTTCGGAAGTTAAACCCTATTCCTATACTCGTCTAAACGGAGTTTCCAACTATAAACCCGAACGAAAAGTCTCTCATCCACTTGGAGACAGATAAGAGGAAAGAGTAGAAAGGGAGCTACGCTCACTCTCACTTTCGCTCTAAAACCCTAATTCTTCTCCTCTCTGCGTCCCCTTGATTTGGCGCTAGGGTTCCTTTTTTTTCATCTTTCAATTTTTATACGAAGGATCTGGTGGTTTCGCAGGTAACTGGTGCGATCGCGATGAGGTTAGTTTATTTAATTACTTTAGTCTAAACCCTAAAGTTGTTCTTATTTTCGTCATTGCTATGTGTATTGTTAATATTGTTTTTGTGCTTAAATTTACGATTTGGGAATGGTATAAGGAGAAACCGCAATAAGCCCTTATCGATGGAGATGTTAATTCTCTGCAATCTTTCCTTCTCTTGGTATTCGGCTTACTTGGTTTCTGTTATTTTTGGTACACCTTATTTTCCAATTCTTTTTTCCTCTTCTCTACTTTTTTGCTCGTTTATAATATGTATATCGTTAAGGCTTGCAATAAAATCACCATCCTTGGTCGAGGATCATCTTGCTTAGTGTCTTTGAAGAGGATTCATGACCAAAGTAATACGTTGATGATACCGGAAGGGTAACTTGGGTTTGTTTCGGTTCTTTCATAGAGTGTTATGGGTTTATTCATTTCTTGTTCGATCCAATCTCTAGATATTTTCAGTAAAACAAAGTCTAGATTTTGCTTCGATTTCCAATTTGGAATTTATGATAGCCGGTTAGATCTGGAGTGAGACGATCCTGGTGTTGACGTGACCTCATTTTCTCTCTTATCAGTTTGATTCTCTGATCTGTTTTTGAGAAAATCCAATTCCGTTCTCCACCGTCGCCATTGGTTTTTGCGTCCACAAAATTTTGTTGGATTCTTGCAGTTTAGGGTAAACAAGGTTAATTTCTTCTGGCAAAATTTTTTCCCTCTTGCTTTATATTTGTGTATGCTTTCATCTTTTTCTTTCCGTTAGTCACTTTTCTCTCTTACAATCGAGAACCTTTCACATATCCCTTTTGCGATCTTTTAAAACAAAAGCAAGGAAGAGTTAAAATGTTAGGGTTCAGTTTAACCCTTTTATCTTCTAATATGTTTAAATATATATGTTTTGCCATTTTAGTTATTCTGTTTGATTGTGTTTCGTAATTGCTTTGGAGATTGTAACTTTTCATAATCAATCAGTAATTTATGTAACTTTTCATAATCAGTTAGTAATTTATGTTATTGTAAGCAATCTCAAATTCATGAAATATTGTATTTTGATCTATGCTTCAGTTCATTTTATTTTGGATGCTTTAGGAGGCTGTCAAGAGTGGTAATGCAACCCCCCATGTATGATGAGATACCTCAAAATAAATGTTTTGTTTATACTGTAGCCGTGGATAAGTTTACATCTTCATTCGATCTTAGTGTTGTATTGACAGGCCCAAACTTTTTATATATACTTGTGATACCATCAATTCCATCCTGTGTTTCTGCTAGTGTTGCCTTGTACTCAGGGGGATCTGACATCTTAAGGCTTCCTTGCTTTTGTTGGGTAAAATTTTTAGTGATTTTGGGAGGACCTCTGGTTTAAACCTTTTTGCTGTTTCTCCAGTGTCTTTTTGATACTTGCGACCTGGTTGTGTTTCCTTGGTTTTTTCTGACATAAACAAGCATATTTCTGTTGTAATTCCTTTTCTTTGTCATGATCAACACCTGTATTTTTCATGTTCACTTTGTGTTCCTGTGTCTCTATCAACTTTTTCAATTTTCACTATTTTTAATTTCTCTAGTTTCAAATATATTAGCTGTTTATAATTTTTATTTTGGCACCTCTTGCTTTCATTGATGGTTCAATACTATGTTCGTAGATGAGCATTGCTCTAGGTGTACTACTTCCTTGTAATTTGTTCATTTTGTTCCCTTTTATCCTTTGAGCCTTTTGTCACACTGGTTTATCTTGCATTCCTGTTTGATGGCATGGTTTTAGGGAGGAATCAGTGATTTTTTGGTTTTTTTTTTTTGGCTTCTACTATATTTTCTCTCTTTTGTTTGTCAGCACTATTTTAAATAACAGAGTAAGAGTAAGAGAAGTTAGTTTTTAGCTGGTTTGGTTAGGTTTTGAGGCAAAGTGTCAAGGATTGAGGTTTGGATCCTAAGAATTTAATGAAATCTGCAGTCCAAACTTTAGTTTGTTTCACTTAATGGACTTACATATGTACTTGTTTCAGGTTGGCGAGTTTGGACCTTTAAGTATCAAGGACATAGAAAGAGATTGTCAAAACTCAAGGTATATATTGGAACTTAATTGGGTGTCTATGTGTTTTATGTGTACATACTCTTGTCTCTTTTGTAGTTATAAGTTTTAATTTATGTGAAACATGGCAAGGAACTTTCATAAGCAATTTGGTTAAAATTTATATGTCCAATAAACTTATGTTTAATAATAAAATGATCTTCATATTCGTTAGGTTATTAGTAATAAATTGTCCTAATGTAGCAATGCTTCAAAACAAGACAATTGGTAAGAAAATAGAAAGTTTGGAGAGGCCAATGGTGACCTTTGATACTCTTTTTTAAGTGTGATGGTTAGCAGGGTTGGTTAGCCCAAGTCCAGCCTAAACTTTTTTTACTTCAGCTCGAATAGATCCGAATCCTATGGATCGAGATTTGACAGCCTGAATTGTAATCGAGCTAAGTCAATTCGAAAAAGCCGTTCCCAATGGCTGACAGTAGTCTATCATTGTAAATTCCTTAAATTGGTTTGAGTCATGGTTAAGAGCTGAGTTAAGTTACTATATTAGTGACATTTAATTAGTTCATATTTGATATTTATACTGCGTGTGTTTCGTAGTTATTTTTAATCAAAGTTTAAAAGAGGAATTTGTTAAAAAAATTGAAGGCAGAAGGAGTTTTTTTCAAGAATTTTAAAGATCAAGTGATTTTATGAAATTTTTTAAATTATAGAAGTGGTATGTCTTTTACCTTTCTAAAAATTATGTTTTAAGATTTATACTTATATTTGATTTTGTATTTTCAATTTACTATATAAACTATCAATTTTTAACAACAATAATTATTAAACTAAATTTAACTAAAAAATTAATAATGTAAAATTTTTAATTGTTTTTAACTAAATTAATCAAAGTAAGATTGGGTTACTTTTCTGTGTCTCTTACCGACTTACTCGGTAAAGGACAGGACAGGATTATTTTAGTACAAATGGGAAATGTAGATATTTTTTCCTTTAATGTAAAGGAATATAATTAAGCAACGAAGCGGAAAGAGCCACTCTCTTCAAATCATTAAGGGCTGAAGGGTAATTTTGGAAGTTAAACCCTATACCTATACTCGTCTTAAACGGAGTTTCCAACTATAAACTTGAACGAAAAGTCTCTCGTCCACTTGGAGACAGATAAGAGGAAAGAGTAAAAAGGGAGCTACACTCACTCTTGCTTTCTCTCTAAAACCCTAACTCTTCTCCTTTCTGCGTCCCCTTGATTTGACTCTCAGGTTTTTTTTTTTTTTTTAATCTTTCAATTTTTATGTGAAGGATCTGGTGGTTTCGTAGGTATCTAGTGCGATCGCGGTTAGGTTAGTATTTTTAATTACTTTAGTCTAAACCCTAAAGTTCTTAAAGGCTTATTAGTTACTTGTATGTTGATTTTATTTAGGTTTTTTTTTCTTTGTTAGCTTAAAATTGCGTAACGAAGATTCTGTAAATCTCTGGCCATGAATTTGTGGCAAATTTTCTCTTTGTTTTTAGAAATCCAAATTTGAATTGTTGATCTTTGGCGATGTTTGGTTAATGAGTTGGGTGATTTCATTGATGTTTTATATTTAATAGTGAAGCCTTGGGTGTATTCTTAGACATGGGTGGATTTGGTGATAGGGTTTTTTTTTTCATTATATATATGCATCTTTTCACTCTCTGTCTCTCTTGTAATTAGGGTTTTTTATACGCTACTGGTCTAATGATAATTCATCTTGCTTCTGTTTAGATCAACTAGGCATCTTAATTCTTTTATGCTAGTACTTATTTGGAGGAAGGCTTTTGCCATTAGTTGGCAGTTGGCACTTTGTGTGGATAAGGGTAGCTTTTAGGGAGACTGCTCGAGGTGGTGCATCTTCTGGTGTTGGCTTTTATCATGATGATTGCTGCTAAGCCTGTGATTGCCAAAAACAACTTGAAGATTAAGATTTCCTCTAGGAGAATAGAAGCTGTTTCTCAGCCAAGTTCATGTGAGATTAATGACAATGAATGGAATCCCAATTCTTCCTTGGATGGAAGCTGTCATTCTCAGATAGGTAAAGCACAAAGTTCCACCGAGAAATCTGCAGTACTTGGTGCAAAGAGGCGTGTTCTGTCTGGAGTCACGGAGGTTCAACAGAAGAAAAGGCAGAAAATGTGCCGCAGTGTGACACATCAATGTTCTGCCATTTTAAAAACACTGATGGGTCACAAATTTGGTCTTTTCTTCAATGTTCCAGTGGATCCAGTTAAGCTGGAGATCCCTGATTATTTCTCAATAATTTCAGAGCCTATGGATTTGGGAACAATAAAGTCCAAACTGAACAAAAATCTTTATCTCTATCCTGAAGAATTTGCAGCTGATGTTAGATTAACCTTCTCAAATGCAATGTTATATAATCCAAGAGAAAATTTCGTTCATAATATTGCAATTGAGCTAAATGAGATGTTCGAGAAAAGGTGGAAATCATTGGAGGAAAAGTGGCATTGTGAAGAACCAAACCTTGGGAGTGGAAAGTTTGTTACCGAAGAAATGAAGGCAAAATGTGATGCAAGACAAAGTGATCTTATAGTTCCTCACTCGAAGAATAATGTTTTAAGCAAGAGGTCAAAGGCGTCAGAAGCAAAGTTGATGAATTCTTCTGATACAAGATCTTTAAAAGTAAGTTATTTTCATTACTCTGTAAAAGGTGTAGGTGATGTTCCCCCGTATTTTCATTGCTAAACTTGTCATCATATTTCTGCCTATAATTATGCCTTCCCATAAATGTTTATTAGCTGCTCCATTTCATTTGCGTGTTTTGAAGTTGTTTTCCAATTGAATTTGTGCTATTTGTTCTCCTGAAGGTAAAGCTTGCTAAACCATCTGAAAAGTGTGTGAACAAATCATTGGAGCAAAATTCATATAAAGGTACAGAAGATTCGGAATATGGTTTCTTCTTTATGGCTCTTAATTGGAGCTAATTGGCAATGTGTCTTATAGGCACTGATGGTGGTAGGCACAGTAATGTATCTGTTATTTCAAAGCCATCATCTAGCTCAGTTGCCTCGAAATGTAACAAATGTGACAGGATCACATGTCAATGTAGCGTTATCAGTGACTCAACTAATACATTCTCAGGTGTTTACACTGTCACTTTTTTGCTCTTAGTGTTTATAGTTATTGGTGATTGGCTTACCAGCTATATTGTTGTTATTGGTTAGATATATCTTCTGAGGGATCATTGGACAGAGATCATCGCTCATTTAGCAATGATGCTATAGGACAGGTAATAAAATACTGCATGCTATTCTTAGTAATTTAGTGTTATTTGTGATTGACTCTTGGGGTTCTAATATAGGATTGTCAGGCCAAAAACATGTCAATATCCCAAGTGAGCAAGTTAGATCCAGATTCTGATGGTGAGTCAATTTTTATGTTATGTTCTACTACTTAGCCATTGATGTCTAAGTAATAACTTGGAATCATTGTAAAGGGGGTCAAAGTGCATTGGATGAGGAAAACACAGGCTCTAGTTCTTCACTTTTGATACATGCAACTGATGCTACATCTGGAGAAGGTCAGTATTTCTTGTTATGCCTAAATTCAGTTTGACCGCTGGCTGCTTTAGTTGGTATGATAGCTATGTTGATTTAGCTGCTTGTCGTGTGGATTAGGATGGAGACATGCTGTTTTTGATGTGCCGTTGTCTCCTAAGAAGGCCCTTCGTGCTGCAATGCTAAAGAAACGATTTGCAGACACTATCTTGAAAGCTCAACATAAGACACTTCTTGACCATGTAAGTACTCCTATCATGTTTTTATATCTCACTAGTTGGGTGAAAAAACGCTGTTGGTATGGGATACTGGAGGAAGCTTTTGATTCCATATGTTAAGGTAACAAATATATTCAAACTTTGCATGTGAGCTGTTGATGTGATATTTTCAGGGTGATAAGGCTGATCCTGTAAGCATACAGAAGCAAAAGGAACTATTAGAAATGAGGCAGCGAGAAGGTGAGTTAAACAATTTGATATTTATGAGGACTAAAAATTGGATTATGTCACATGGGCCTGAGCAATTGTGTGACATTCTGGAGTCTATTAGCTACCTTTTTAAGTTCTCTGTTGAAGTGCCATAATTTTTAACTTGTTTGATGAGGTACTTAACGTAACAAGAATACACAAGGAAGTATAACATACTGGGGTTGTGATCTACAACTGACACTCAAACAAATACTTGAAACCCTATTCATTTTCTGTTCTTCGGTAAAACAATGTTCCAGTTCATATGGTTGTAGGTTTGGAAGTACTTCAACCGAGCGGTTGGCATCCTATAAATGTTTTGTTTCTATGTTGTTTATTGGGCTCGAGTTGATAGTTCTTGTTAACCTGTATTTTATAACCCTGATTTTGTTGGATATCTTTGTATTATGATCGTGTAATAGAAAGTTAATGGCTTGTTACTATTAAATCCCTATGCTTCTTAACAAAGATCCATGACAAACCTTGTTTAATAATTGATCAAATCAAAGTTTCAAGTATTTATATAATCCCTAAAAGTTACAGTTGAGGCAAACTATACGTTCCCCTACTTCTATCTTGTTCTCTTCTTGAAAAACCCCTTGCTTTTATAGTTCATTGTGTGGGATTTCTGGTTCAAGTGCCAGCATATTATGTCCTTTTTGGATTCTTTAGCCAAGTGCCAATTGAAGCTCTGTGCATATTTTGTGTACGAAACTGCTGTTTCTTTTAAATAGATAAATATTGTGGTAACAACTTTTGTGGAAGATAGTTGCTTGCTTCCGTGGTCTTAAGATAGATACTTCTAATTTGTAGTATGTCATCATATCTAAACTTTCATCTCTCCTTACAGAGAAGGCTAGAATTGAAGCACAAATCAGAGCTGCTGAAGTAGCATCTAGAATGAAGAATGAGGTAGAGTTGAAAAAACAACGCGAGAAAGAAAGAGAAGCTGCACGTGTGGCACTGCAAAAGGTTAGTTCCCTGTAGGTTTGATTGGAAGTTTAATATTTGTGTTTTCAGAGATATTTATGGTAGATATGATTTTAAAAATTTTCTTGGTTGCCACCAGATGGAAAGGACTGTTGAGATAGAAGAGAACCGAGAGATAATAAAAGAGCTGGAGATGCTGTGTGGGTGTTCATTATCCTGTAGTGCCAATTTGGACAGGAGTGGCAGCAAATTGGCAAAGGGAGGAATTGAAGTAGTAGATTCTGCAAGTCCACTAGAGCGTCTGGGGTTGTTCATGAAACATGAGGATGAAGAAGATATGGATGAAGTGGTTCTAAACGGGAATGGGGAAGAAGGGGAGATACTAGCTTAGATGTTTTAGTTCTTGTATCTTTTGTCAACACCTAGTGAGGTGGATGAAAGGTATAATGAATTGGTTGTAAATGAATCTAATTTTGTAGGCTAAGAGTTATGCTTCTTTGTACATGGGGCACCAGTAGTTTATAGGCTTGTATTATATATATATACACACATATGTAGTCCACTGATCCACTTGCCTAAATCTCTTTAGGAATGGTTTCATTATGCTTGGTTTTCAGTGTCCCAAAGCAGCACAATCTTTGAACAGTGGACAATAAAGCTCCTCCCTTCCTGTCCTGTTATTTGAAGACAGGCTAAGGCAGTGATAATGTAACGCTTTCATAGTACAACCATCAAAAGATGTCAGGAAGGGATCCATATCTTTCCAATTAATTTCGCGTCTTTTACGCATATGATGTAGTTATTGTCGGCCATATCTTCTCAAACCCTTTCACATCGAAGAAACCCCGTTCACCAACCAACTGCATCACAGTGCATCCGTGGGCCAACAAACAACTGTACACCTCAAATTGCGTAGCTTTTCTTTGCAGCCCTGCCATGTTTCTTTGCATCCTCCGGAATGAACATAACAGAAAAGAAGAAAGCATGTAAGTCAACTACAATTCAAAGGCAAAACATTAAATAGCAACAAACAGATAATCGTTACACGGAACATAAATCTCATCGGCTCATTGCAATTGAGAAACTCCTTCCGTTGCCTTCCAATGCTCAACTGCAAAAGTACAATTATCCAATGTTTTAAAAACCTAACCGGATATCGAACCGATCGAAGGAAAGGTTTAAAATTTATAAATTCAACCGGTAGTGAACTGTTATAAAACCGGTATATAATAAATAAAAAGTAAAACTTATAAGAATAAGTAAAAAAAAATATTTTATTGAAATAAAAATACACCAATGTCTATTATTATATAATGAATTGATAATAAATAAATATGAGTCTAATATAAATATTAAAATAACAATAAAAATCAAAATTGTATTTTTGAACAAGGTGTCTCATCATCGTCAAAAGCTCCAAATTCTTCCACGCTATTTAAAGATTTTTTAACTACGCTTTCATCTAAAGTATTTGCATCAACTTCTTTTACTACATTAAAATAAATTACAAATTAGTAATGTATAAAATTATTCTTAATTGTAAACTTGCAATATAGTAAACTTAAACATGATCAAATTAAGATATGAACTGATCATCAGTAGATATTCTTAATTCATTTGTTGTGACAAATACATTTTCTTCATAAATCGTCTTTTCAAGTTCATTATAATCAAAGATCAGGCGATGGTTTTTCTTTGTCAATCCAAAATCAGTATGTTCAATACAATCAATATCAACTGGATGATATGTTCTCTTCTTACTAAACGATCTGAATACATAATAGAGAAATTATAAAATCAATAATAAAAATAAAATTATTCAAATAAAAACAAAACTATAAAATAGTAAAATATATGTTCTTCATTCTAAGATTATAAGTAACGTAAACAAGGTTATTAAGTATTTGATATTCCAAACGATTTCGTTTCTTTGTATGAATACGTTAAAAAACACTTCAATTATGTTCACAACCTGATGTAGAAGCTGCTTGACTGAGTAACCTAATAGCGAATTTTCTCAATGTTATAGCACTGTCACCGAATAATCACCACCACTCATCTGTATTTTAAATTAATAGTTATGATAAAATATATATTATTAACAAGTAAATAATGAATTAAAAGTATAAAACTTACCTGGCTGTAATTTTTTTAACATAAGTTCTCTCTTTGCTGATGATCTAGCAAAACTTTCTAAACCTTCATGATACAATTTAATTTCATTTATCGCTTGTGATTGCTCTTCAATAGAGAAAATACCTTTGCATTCAATCACATCAAACAAACCGCTCATAATATTAATTATACGTGTGTCTTCACTATATAAGCAATAAAGATTGAGAAAATAAGCTGCTAAATAGGTCCTTTGGATAAGATGCTTATCCTATCGTCAGTCAATAATATCTATGTACGGCTTGTATAATTTCTCCTTCCCTTTAAAAAGATTTATAATTGTTTTGTGATTTCTATACATACTATCATATATATACCCCAAAGATGACTTCTCATCTGAGTCAACAATCTTTAATAACCTTATAAGTGGAGCCATAATCTTCACAATAATCAAGCAAGCAACCCAAAATTTATTATCTATAATAATAACACAAATTTCTTTTCTTTTTTCACTCTTTGATAACTTATAACTTGAAAAGTGTTTACTTGTCACTAAATTTTGAAGTAATTTTTTATGTTCATAAACACTTTTTAAAGTAATAAATGTAGTTGCAAACCTGGTAGCAACGGGATGCACGATCTCAACCCAATCTTCTTGATTTCTTAACCATGACAAAAATGTGATATGATTATACACAAAAATTGTGATCTTAGATGCACAGAAAGCATGTTGGGACCCGATTTTGGAACCGGATCCCAATCGGAAAAGAACAGAAAGTTGAAAAACTAATCAAAGACAAAGTGGAGAATAGAAATCGGAACAATCAAAGGGAAACGGATCGGAAGCAAATCGAAAACGAAGCAGAAACATAAGGCGAAAGAACCAAAGGCAAAATCGAATCGAATCGGATCAAAAAGGCGAAAGGATCGAAAACGAATCATGTCAAAAGGCATATGAATCGAATTAAAGCAAACAAAAGGTTCAATCGAACTGAAATAAATTTCCGACATCCTAGAATCACAAAAACTTAGTAAAATCAAATTTGCATTGCATTGGAAAGATAAAAGACAGATCTACCATTTTCATGAAGGACTCAACAACAAGCTCGGTCTCTATAGGGGTCAAAAGTTCACTCAAAGGTGACTGATCGACAAACTTCATCCTAAACAGTACCAGAACTTCCAAACATCATAACTCTTGATCCCAAACTCCAAATTTGACAATTTGGTATCAATAGAAAGCTCAAAGGAAGATCTACAACTTTCATGAAAGACAGAAAAATCAATTCGGCCTCTAAGAGAGTCAAAAATCACTTCAAAGTTTCTGTCCCCTAATAATATTCCCAAACAGTAATAGAAACTTCTAAAAATCATAACTTCATATTTCCTTGTCAAAAAATTCCATACTTTATATCGATGGAAAGATAAAAACAAGCTCTACAATTCTCATGAAAACCCTAAGAGCAATTTCTAACTTTAAAAGGGTCAAAATGTCACTCAAAGGTTCTGACCTGGAAAATCAATTCTTAAACAACATCAATTCTTCAATCGATCATAACTCCCAGGTCCGTTATCGAAAAATTGCATACTTTATGGCGTTAGAAAGCTGAAAACACAAGATACAATTTTAATTAAGACCACTTTGGCCAATTACACCTAGATCAATACAGTTTTGCCATTGAATTTTCTGAACACCATTCTAACACATATCCTTCCACTTCCACATACTCTTCAACTAATTCATCTCAAACACAATTCAAATCTCCAAATAGCTATTTCA
>JANZLC010000002.1:34616564-34632941 GCA_026413385.1 Erythroxylum gracilipes
TTTAATATCAACTAAATATATATTATTTAATATATTAATTATCAATAAGAATTATGAATACTTTAATATTATATTATATTATACTTAATTAATTAAAATTATGAATTATTTCATTTTATTTTTGTTATTAAATTAAGTTAATAATCATTAATAAATATAATTAATTTTAAAATATCTTCAAAATATATAAATGACAAATAAAGTTTTGATTTAATAAAAAATATTTAAATAAATATTAATTTATAACTAAGATATTATTTTAAAATTAATTAATTAATAAAATAAAATAATTTTATTGATAATTTATTATTAAATATTATGTAGAGATTAAATAAATTTAATTAATTAAAAATAATTTATCTTTTGGTTTTATCTAATATGTAATTATTATTGATAATAAAAATATAACTATATTAATATTAATAACTAAACAAGGTCTTATTTTTTATCTGAAAGAAAAACAAAAATAAAATAAAAATAATAGCTAATAACTACAACAACAAAAAATAGAAGTAAAACCATACTTCTCCTTTTTCTTTTTTATTAATTAACTTTAATTAATTAAATATATAATATTAAATTGATTTATTAATAATTTTTATTAATAATTAATGTATTAAAAATTAAATAATATATATTCAATTAATAGTAAATCATATTACAAAAAAGAAACAGAAAATAAAACTACTTATTATAGTCTTCATAAATTTTAAAAATTGGAAGAAATAAAAATATAAACTAAAAATTCAAATAAAATTTTTACTAAATTTTAAAAGTTAAAATATAAATAAAAACAATCAGATCATATGAATAGGCAAGTCGTTAGTTCTGGGCGTATCTTTATGTTAACCCATCTCAAGTATATTCCAATCCTATTATTATCTTTAGCCTCCGACGGCTTTCATACCTTTCAGCCGGCCTGTTTTGGTGCCACAGTGTCTTCTACAGTCTAATGACTCTAATCTCACCTTTCCCTGAACCAGACCCGTTAAGTCCTATGACATATACTCGATGGTCATGTATCCTTTCACAGGGTATAAAATGAAATACCCTGTTAAATACAACCCGTATAAATTATTTTACTTGGCTACACGCTTGTTACTATCGTTTTATGATGACTACTTGCCAAGTTCGTATCCAAATGTTTGGTTAACAAGCTCTTTTTTTTTAAAAAAAAAATGTCCCATAAGATTACTTGAGCTAATGATAGACTTGGCAGTGCATCAATTGTACGTGTTTCTGGACTTGTAAATGTGAGTAGAGGTTGCTCAAGTTTTGACAATGGTTACAAAATGGATATAATTGATCTTCTGTTATTGCAATCTTGAAGACCATCTCATCAATAAAACTTTCAATGTTAAAGGATTTCTTCACACTTATTATATATATTCATTATAATTTTCTTAACATATAATTCATCATAAATTACTAAAACAAAGTGATATACATTACATTTTTAATATTATATTTAAGCGAGAAGGCATAACTTTTTATTTAGATTTTTCTATATAAAAAAATATCCGCTATCCTTTTTTATTTGATGGATAATTTCAAATTTTGTAATTATTCTAATAATATAATAATAAATTTTAAATTGCTCTCAACTGTATTTTAATTTTTTGTTGTTTAATATGATTGTATGTACAATGTATAAGGATTTAATAATTAAAGAAATCATACTTATAAGAATGTTATTATAATTATTATACGTGTATGCATTGTGATGGGCGTAATTAGGTTAAGTTTTTAGCATGATTTTGAAATTATTTTACTTGTGTTTGGATTATTTTTATATGATTTATTATAGACTTATACTTTGTTTATGTGCCTTATTTTAGCACTTTAATGGAGAAAGAATTAATTAGAAAGGTTAGAGTGAAGTTGAAGAAGTTTTGGCATGAATTTAAATGAACATAAGTTGGACATGGACTTATGTTCAAAACAGAAGTCAAACATAGTCTTACATTTTGCCATGTGTTATTAAAATGAGAAAGGTTGTTCTACTTTTTTTATTCACAGAACCTAAATATATACAACTTGTTGCAACGATAAAAGCTAAATCTAAGCCTGAAATTGTGCTATGAACATGGAAAGAATAAGTTAGTCAAATATACTATATACAACAAAAGATATGCAGGATATGTACAGTTAAATGTAAAACTAATACTCCCCTTCAAGCTAGAGCATGTAGATTTAAAATGCCCAACTTGTGTTGTAATTTGGAAAACTGATCTTTGCTTAAGGATTTTGTAAGAATATTGGCAACTTGATCATGTGTTGAGATGGGATGAAGTTGAATGATCCCTGTTGAAGTTTTTCACGAATGATGTGGCAATCTATTTTAATATGTTTTGTTTGTTCGTGGAAGACGGGATTGGTAGCGATATGTCGAGCAGCTTGGTTATCACAAGAAAGAATAATACGAGTTAGGGAAGTAAGGCTAGGATCTTGAAGCAATGTGTTAAGCTATACAGTTTCACGAGTGGTCATAACCATAGAACGATATTCAGCTTCAGCAGATGAGTGAGAAACAATGGACAACTTTTTACTTCTTTGTCAGATCAAACTATACCTGAGAAAAATACAAAATCCTATAATGGAATGCCTCGTCATTGGACAACTAGCCCTATTTGAATCACTATAAGTTGATAGTTGTAATGAAATTTTGGATGATAATAAAATCCTTGGCTTGGACTTTTCTTCAGATATCGTAATAATTGATGAGCAGCATCAAAGTGAGGCTTGCGAGGTTGGTGCATGAATTGACTTAGAATATTGACAGTGAAAGTGATGTCTAGTCTTGTAATAGTGAGATGAATGAGTCGACCAACAAGTTGTCGATAGTGGGAAGGATTGGGAAGCAAGCCACCGTTGTTATTATCAAGTTTGAGGCATTGCTCCATGGGAGTTTCAGCTATGCAAGAACCAATAAGACTAGAGTCATAAAGTAGACCTAGCACATTTTTCGTTGGCTTAGATAAATTCCTTTAGGTGAGTGGGCGACTTCAATGCCAAGGAAATACTTGAGATGTCCTAAATCTTTGACACGGAACTTGCTAAAAAGGATATTTTTAACATTAACAATAGCTTGATAATAATTACCTATAATCATAATATCATCAAAATAGAAAATGTATAAAAAACCATTTCATAAGATAAAAAGGGAATGATCAACATAAGATTGGGTAAAACCACTAGATAATAATGTAGAAGAGAATTTTGCAAACCAGTTGTGAGAGCTTGCTTTAAGTCATAAAGGGATTTGTTGAGTTTCCAAATTAGATCTTTCTTTTCCTTTTGAGGATGGCCGGGTGGTAAGAGCATATAGACATCCTCATGTAAATCACCATGTAAAAAGGCATTTTATACGTAAAACTGATGTAATGACTGATTCTTGATGGCAATAACAACTAACAAGGTTCGAACAGTTACTAATTTAGTGATAGAGGCAAACATTTTGTGGTAATCAATGCCTTCAGTTTAGGTGTATCCTTTTGCAACCAATCGCGCTTTATATCATTCAATACTTCCATCAGATTGTCGCTTTATCTTGTAGACTCATTTGCATTAGATGGGTTTTTAGCGAGGTGGTAAGGGAACAAGAGACTAAGTGTTATCATTTTCTAGTTCATCAAGTTCAACATTCATTGCATTTTTCCATTCAAGAACCTACATAGCTTGTTAAAAAGTGGTGGGTTAGAGAACTGAGAAATGAAAAATGTGCATTAGAGAATTTGTCATAAGATAAAAAAAATTATGTAAAGGGAATATTGTACTTGTAGATGAAGAAGTTTGAACATTATAACAATGGTGGTCTTTAATTTATTTGGTGGGTGAGTTTCTCGAGAGGAACAGCGTAAAGAAGGACTGATATGGGTTATTTCAAGAGTAGGGGCATCGATGTGAGGTATGTTTTTAGGTGTTATAATAGGGGTGATAGGAGTATGGTCTTGAAATGGTCATGTGGATGTGGTTGTTTGTTTATTATTGGTGGGTATACTAAGATTATGAATAGGTTTTGGTAATGGTAAAGATGATATTGTAGGCAAGAGAGTGCCAACATCCAATGATTTGTAAGGAAAAGCTCTTTCATGGAAGGTGATATCATGGCTAACATAAATCTTTTTAGTTTGAACATCATAAATTTTATAGCCTTTTTGAGCTAAGGGATATCTAATAAAAATGTTGGGATGAGCACGTTTATCAAATTTATGTTGGATATGAGTATTATGTCCAAAGCATAAACAACCAAAAATATGTAAATGTGTATAAGTAAGCAATTTTTTAAACAATAATTCGAAAGGAGTTTTACCATTGAGCACCATGGATGGAGTTCGATTGATTAAATAAGTTGCAGTAAGGATGCATTCACCATAAAATTTTAAGGGTAAATTTGCTTGAAAACGAAGTTCACGAGCAACATTGAGTAAACAACGATGCTTGCGCTCAACTACACCGTTTTGCTGAAGTGTATATGTACAACTATGCTGATATATTACACCAGTAAAGGCAAAAAAAAATCATTGCTGATGTGATTGAAAAATTATGAATTGTTATTAGTGCGAATTTGTTTAATAAAGAAATTAAATTGATTTTTTAATCATAGTGAAAAAATTTGGACGTAAAAGAAAGTCTGAGATTTTTATTGCATTAAATATAACCATATAATGCAAGAATAATCATCTACAATAGTTAAGAAATAACGTACACCAGTAATAGAAGGAATATTGTATGGTCCCCAAATATCAACATGAATTAAATCAAAACTTTTTAATGTGATCTTTGTTCTTGTATAAAGGAATTAACATACTAAATCTCTAATGATCTAGCATTTTGACAGACTTAAGGATCACATTAAAAAATTTAGCTAGCCAAGTAAGACCTTTTCGCCTAGGCTCTTTTACACTTCTATTGGTATCTCATCAGGCCCTACTACCCTTCCATTCTTCATCCCCTCAATGTTTTTTCTAATTTCCTCCACTGTAATCTATTGGCAACAAGTAGAAATATGATACCTCTCGATGTGCTAAGGTCATCTAAATAGATGTTATCCTCTACGCCTTCATTAAACATCTTCTCTTGATGTCATTTTCAGCTACAAACACAGGCCCTGCTTCATCTTTTATGCAACGAACATGATATAAGTCTGTCTCTTTTCGTTCCCTTGCTCTCACCAACTTAAAAAATATCATTTTCTCTATCTTTAATTCCCAATTACTGGTATAGTTTCTCGTAAGCTCTACAAATTATTAAAATCTAACAAATTACTGGTATAGTTTCTCGTAAGCTCTACAAATTATTAAAATCTAACAAATCATTAAATGATCATGTTTTATACATGTAAACAAATTATTAAAATCTAACAAATTTTGGTGTCTAAAAATCACAAAAATACTATTTTCAAATAAAATCCTACTTATTATTGCATAAAAAGAATAATATTTTATATCATCCTAGAAAATGATGCCTATGACAGCATAACTTACTAAATGATGAACCAAATCTGGCTTCAAATGAAGACTAGTGATTTTTCAGTAATTTGTTTGAACTTCATCAGTATATATAATTTTGTTAATTCTAATTAAACATATGGAAAAACCACACTTTCATTTATCTAATATGTATTATACATATTTTACACGAGATACCAAGTACACAGCTCACATCAAACCAACTTATTACAGACAACTACAGCTAGGCACTTGTGTAGTTTAGACACATTCAACTCTTCGTCCTTTTATCGTTAACAGGACACGCGACACTCAACGTGGGTATGGACAATGTCCAGTGTCCCCTATCCACCATTTTTAGAATCATAGTAGAAGACCCTAAAGGCAAATCATAAGTAGCTAGGCAGAGGTGAGTAGTTTAATAGCCACTATGGTTACCATCAAGAACTGTTGTCTGATCCTCAGGTTTAATTTTCATCCACTCCAAGTATGCCTTCCCGTCGAGCTTTTTGGTGAAATATTGATTGACATATTGTTCCATCACAATCCTTCTATACTTCGGTGGGTTAGTTGGGTTAAGCAGGCAAGTCATAGGTCCAATCTCTGCCTCAAACTTGGGATTGACAAAGAAAGCAATAGTTTTCCTTTCCTTCTGAGTATTTACTGTCACCTTGTGCTCAATGCTCTTGTAGAGCCCATTGCTCATAATCTACAAAAGTAGACATAAAAGATCAGTAATAATTTAAAAAGAGGTAAGAGATCGTAACAAACGAAATTTTTTCCTTGTATATAATTATATTCCTTAAATACAATAAGTAAATGTAAAGATGTACCATAGTCTTCTCCTTCAAATCATAATTCCTAACAATACTTAGTCGTCTACATCAATAATAACTCTTGAAAGAAAAAGACCGTATTAGATTCAAGGTGCGCAATAATGTATATCTTATCAATTATATGTTGTTTGTTCATATTTGAGAAAATAGTAGGTTAGGTTTATCTAATAGAATAGGAGCTCAATTCAAATCCCACGTGCCTAATTCCTTTTTATTTTACATTGTATTCCCTTGTCAAAGTGAAAGAAAGGTAGGGCAAATTGTTGACAAACCTCAAGGATGTCTCCTATATTCACAACAAGAGCATCTGGAAGGAAGGTAATGGGAATCCAAGCTCCATCCTTCTTTATCTCAAGCCCATCAACACCATTAATCTGGTTCAGAATGGTGATGCCAGTTGCATCTGAGTGTGGTGTAACGCCCACAACCAGCTCTGGCTGAGGACATGGTGGATAGTATGTCATCCTCACTGACTGCATTCCATCATCGAACATCTCCTTTATCTCCTGTAGCCCTATGTTTAGAACCTCTGCAATGAAACCAAGTAGTTTCATGGCAAGTTTTTGCATTTCCAATATGTAGGACTCCAAGTTGTTCCTGCATGCACAAATTATGTGAAGAAAATTGAAAAAAAAGTAATTAAAGAACAATAATCAATCTATGCCGGAAGGTGGAAAAGGTGTAAAGTACCTAAGGGATGAAGGGAGCTCTGAGAAGAGACGCTGGTTTCTTCTGTTTAAAGGGTTTGTTAGGATAAAAAACCTATCACCCCAATCAAGTTTTCCTCCAGTTCTTATCACTGCTCCATATCCTTCAGCCTCATCTGGCTTTCTCTGGCATGTCATTTTCTCTTCTAGAGGAAGGTCATAGAATTCCTCAAGTGCGTGTTTCATCGTATCCATCAGCGAAGAGCTAACTCCATGGTTCACCAACTGCACCAAACAATATCCTCACAACTCAGGTTTTGTCTTTTGTATGTATATATATGCTCATCTTTCGGTTATATATCTGATCAATTAACAAAAGTAATTAATTTTTTTAAATCAGGAAAAACAGAATCTTGATACATGGTAGTTAATTATCTGGTCCAATAAAGGATCTGAGATCTCTTTCGCATGAAACTAAAGCACCAAACTAAACCTTTTGACAGACGCGTAAACAGTAATGAATTTCTACACACACACAATGATGAAAGAAACTAGAAGAAAAATGAGAAAAACCTGAAAGAAACCCCATTCTTTGCAAGCAATGTGCAATTTTCCTAGTTCAAGTTCTTTGGATTCCATTGACACCAACATGTTGAAGTCAATGGTGGGGATTGAAGCCACTGGAACTGCAGTAGTATCGAAAGTGTTAGGGGTTTGCAGTTCAGGACGTAGATAGGGTTTTGGGACGGAGACCATGGGGTCTTTGAGGAGGTCCTGAAGACTAAAAAATGAATCCAAGTTTTCAGGTGTAGCTGCCTCTAAGTCTGCCATTTTCGTTTGTGCTATGTAGTAATGGAGTGGACCTATAAAACTGGAAGTGCTGCTTATATAGCCAGCCACAGAATACGATTGTTAATCAGAAAACAATTCCAGTCCTAGCTGTGAACTCCTGAACCATATGTTCGCTTATTAGAATCTCATGCATTATTCATTGCTTTCCTAAAATTTGTAACATAAAATTCCCCTTTTTTTTGTGCTGTTGACTAAAAATTTCTATTTACTCATGTATTTCAATTAAAAAAGTGAGCCGTGTGATCCATTCAACTTTAAAAACATTAAACAGTCTAACTTTTTAATTCAATTTTTAATTTTTTTGTTCGATTTATTTTAATAAAATTTGTTATTAGAAAGTGATCAATTTCTTAATTAATCAACTCATTTTATTAATTATTGAATTCTTATAAACCTAAATAAATCAATTATATTGATTTTCATTTAACAGTCTTTTTTTAATTAAACTTTAAATTTTAAATAGGTAAAGATAATCTTTTTCAATCATATTTTAAATTTTTAATTTTATTAATTTTTAGTCGATTTTATGACAGTCTAATAATATTGAATCTTTTACATCTTAAACATCTTATTTTATCGGTTTATCTTCCGGTCCATTTTTTCAAATATTAATATATTTAGATGTTTTTATACATTGATTTTTTAAAAATAAAAATATTTAAAAATAAAAATAAAGAGAAATAATCATGAAAATTTTAATGAAATTTAAGAAATTTTAATGAATAAATTTCTGAAGGTTCAATCATTCAAAATCGAATGATCTCCTAACTTATAAGGAAACTTATTCTTTTACATAAAGTCGTAACTTATCTTTAAGACTCAGATAATGACCTTACATCAAGGGGCATATAGGGAACTCCTCAAATAATTATGAGGCCACCTCTTCCACAGTCATTAGATATTAGCTTTTATTTGACAATTGGTTGATCGCTTCATTTCATGGATTCACGAAGCAGATGTTATTAATCTGTAATCAAAATAGAAATATTAAACTACATGACTGGTTTTGCTTGTGCTGCTACTTCAATTTTCAAAATGTTCATATTTAGATATCAAACTCATCCATAGACTCTCTTGGATAACGAAAAATTGTTTATATCATGTAAACTTATCAATGGTTGAAGGACCATGATCTTGGAAATGTTGTGTTCTCGTTCGATCAAAGAGTTTTTGAAGCTTCCTCTCTATCCTATATCATGTAAACTTATCAATGGTTGAAGGACCATGATCTTGGAAGTGCTGTGTTCTCGTTCGACCACAGAGTTTTTGAAGCTTCCTCTCTATCCTATATCATGTCAACTTATCAATGGTTGAAGGACCATGATCATGGAAGTGTTGTGTTCTCGTTCGAATACAGAGTTTTTGAAGCTTCCTCTCTATGTCCAATAGTGTTTCTTTAATATAGAACACACGAGTGAATGATATTAGTTTTTGAAGCTTCCTCTGGCTAATTTTCTGTTTAAACAACAAACATGTTCAGAGTCTGAACTCTTTACTAGAAAAACCTAATATTCAAAGATATGAGATGAGAAGGAAGTCTGACACTTAGAAAAAGAACAAATTGTATGGCTGTGCGGTGGACAAGCGTTGATGATCCAAAGTCCAAATTAAGGTGACTCATCGTGGCAATATTAACTTGTTGAAGGATCTATTGTTGGAAAAAATGTATAATAGATGAGACTTAGAATACATATATTCCCACGTGTTTAAATTCTTAGCAAATACTTAAACCGAATAGCAATAAGAAATGGAGTTTATTTATAGTTCTTTTATCACCATTTTTTATTTTAATTTAGCTCTTCAACTTTTATTAAAAAATATACTTAATAGTATAACTCTTAATTATCGCTAAACAAATTTTTAACTTGAAATTATAAATTTTTATACATTAGAGATTCTCAACATTAATTTATTAAAAATTTTGTAAATTTTTTAATATGTACATTGTCAAGAATCTTACATCGAACAAGCGTGAGTACATTTAATCATTTATAATAGTATACAAATCTTCCCTCTCAAGCTAGCTTTTGGGGATGAGTTAGACTTTTCAATATCGTATTAAACTTGTTTGTTTTGATAGTTTAAGGTGGTGTTCGATTCTATTCCTTGACCCAATATATCCAGCAAATATCTAATCCTATGTTAGATTAAAGAGGATGTGTCAAAAATTCCACACCAAACAAGTGTCAGGTATTTAGCCATTTATAACAGTGGTCTAAGGTGAGTCAGGACTTTCAACGTTCATATTCACCGGAGATTATTGCATCTCCCATCAATAATGACATGGGCAGCCACTTGCATATATAATAAAGACAGGAAAAACTGTGTCAAAGATTAAATATCATAAGAAGTGGTCCTAATGCAAGTCGTGACAAAGAAGAGTACTCAAACTTCAGTTTCTTAGTTATCAGGAAAAAAAAAAAAAACAGGACTGACTTCCCTTAACCAATAATGTTCTCAAGATCATATCTTTTGGAACAGACAATTGACTAAAATTTATTTTAAACTGTTACGTGTTATCTAAGGCATCTTTAGCCCACGTGCTGAAATAATTTTCTAGAATTGATGAATGTGGTTGTCCTTGAAGATATGATTTTTTAAAAACCAAACAAAGCACGTTTTTGATTAAGACACAGAACCGGAAAGTCAGCTCCAGGGAAAACGTCATCAACGATGTTAATTGCACCCCAATGAAACCTTGCCAAGTGGACGATCAAGATCAGTATGTCTCAAGGTAGGTAATAGTTGCTGTTGAACCATAGAAATTAAATATGCCTGTTAATTTCCTTTTATTTATTGGAGTGATTTACGTAGTCAAGTTTAAGCAAGAAGAAGGGGTTGATCCGTATCATCTTGACTTAATTCTGATTTCTCTATTTTTTCTTTTTAAGAATATCGAATCGAGGTCTTCTTCTATCCGTATCAAATGATAGAAATATATGTAAATTAGTACAATTATTATAATCTCATGTTAGACAGTTCAAATTATATTGGACTGATACTAAATTTGTCTTTCAATAGGTCGATTCAATAAGTTTTTGTTGTTTTACACCAGCATTTAATATTTTACATTGAGCTTAAAGATTCAATATTCCTAAGCCATTCATTAAACTTTAATTAACAGTGTTACTTATTTGCTATATCAAAGCACATTATTATATTTGGAAGATGATGATATTTTTAAGTGGTTTTGACAAGTAACGTGTTTAGACTTTAGGTCATCTAGCCTAAAGTTGCTCATGGTGAGCCCCTTTTCTCATAAAATCAACTTTCAATATTAAACCAAAGTTTAGAAGACTTCTAATTATAATTTAAAATAAAAGAGTCTCATCTATTATAGATTTATATATGTGATATTTTTTTTTTGTTAGTTATAAGGTCTAATTTTTTTTTATATCAGTCATGTTTGCAAACATGATGTAGTTAAAGTTTTTTAGTAACAGATAATGGATCCCCTATTTTGATTTAAAGAGTTATAGTACCATTCACCTAATCAGTATATATTTTTTACAACTTAACGAGGCTTAAATATTATTGTAAAACAAATAAATTGATGCTCATATTTTCTATTACGACATTTTATTCTTATAAAATTGTAGGGTTGATTATTAAAAAAATCTCAAACTTTGCTTAATTTTGTAATTATAGTCCGAACTATTAGTTCAGGGAGTGATCATAAGGAAGAGTTTACCTCCCAGGAGTGATAAGGATGCTGTGTTTTAGGCTTGAGTAACGGAGTGATAAGGTAAAATCTGTAAATATTTTATATTTGAATGTGTCTCGTGGTTGAGATTCTTAGGGTGATTCGTTCCCTAACTAGTGATAGTCTTTTCATTATTTTTAGCAATTTCTGTTATTAATCTTCTTATTTAAATCGCATGTATACTGTAAAGTGTCATATAGCTGAGACTTCTCTTCAATAAAAATCTCTTCTTTTTCACTTTGTTATCTTGGTATCAGAGCCTGACGATCTACCCATCATGGCTTCTTCAACACTGAATGTTGCCAATTTCGTCACATTGAAACTGAAACAAACAAATTATCCACTCTGGAGAGCACAAGTCTTGAGTTTAGCTGAAAGTCCGGAGTTGTCTGATCATCTTGATCATGGCTTCCCTGAGGATCAGAAATTCAATTATCCTCCCAACCCAATTCCCGAAAATTACCAACCACAACATTCAGAAAAACTCAAAACATGGCAAAAGTCTGACAGAATACTTCGTGGATGGATCTACGGAACCTTAAGCGAGGAATCACTCGGCCTTGTCATCGGCTTGGACACTGTTCATGCTGTTTGGGGTGCATTAAAAGATGCGTATGCCCAAGATTCACAGGAGAGGGAATTCACTCTTCGACAACAATTGACCTATTTTCGCAAAGAAGAAAATCGGTCGATCACAGAACATCTGCGATTGTTTAAAGAGATCTGTGATAATTTAGCCGCAATTGGCAAAACAGTACCCGATGGAGAGAAAATATTCTGTCTTCTTACCAGTCTGGGTCCCCAGTATGAGACATTCACAACAACAATGCTAAAGCCACCACGACCAACGTATAATGAGTTGGTTTCGCAATTGAAGAATCACGATCAACGTCGAACGTGGTTTTCCACACAATCAGAAACGGGACTTGACCAAATTGCTTCACACGTGGCCTTCTATGGAAATCGACAACCTGCGTCCAGTTCTTCATCAAATCGGCGACCAAGGTTCAATTCTCAAGGGCGTGGTTTTCACGCTCAGCAAACACAGAGACAAGGACAAAATAATGACACGAACTCTTCACAGCGACGACCTCCTCCGGCAGGTCGTAGGAGAATGACGCCGGCCGAACGGGAACTGTATAAGAATGAAGTGTGTCAATACTGCAACAGGGAAGGTCATATTGCAAAAATTTGCTGGTGGATTCCACAAGACAAACCAAACAGCCCAGCTCAAGCTCTTACTGCACTCACCCTGGATACTGCTATTGTTGACACTGATTGGGTTGCAGATTTTGGTGCGTCGAACCATATGACAGGTAACAAACACTTGTTACATAGGCTTAATGATTACTATGGACCTGATTCCATAACCATTGGTGATGGGACCTTTCTTTCTATCGATGGTATTGGCACAGCTACCATAGAACAAAAACAAAACTTTCCAATTTCAAATGTTTTATCAGTTCCTGCTTTAACAAAGAATTTGTTGTCTATAGGCCAATTAACTGATGATTATCCTGTCAATTGTGAATTCTCTAATGTTTCTATTTCTGTAAAGGATCGCCAAACGGGACAGGTACTGCTACAAGGGCCACGGAAACATAATCTTTATATTTTGTCAGGACTTCCTAAAGCCTATTTTTCCAATCGGTTTAAAACTGGAACAACGGACATATGGCATCAGCGCTTGGGACATCCTCAGTCATCTGCAATTTCAATTTTATTTAATAAGAACCTCATTGATGTTCAAGGTTCCTTGCATTCAAAATCTTTATGTGATAGTTGTCAGTTAGGAAAGTTGAGTAAATTTCCATTTAGTTTGTCTTCAAATAAAAGTTTCTCTATGTTTGACAAAATCCATTGTGATTTATGGGGACCAGCCCCTGTTCTATCTCATGCTAAATTTAAATATTATGCTTGTTTGGTTGATGACTATTCTAAATATTCATGGCTCATTCCTTTGCGCAAAAAATCTGAGTTTTTTGTTGCATATAAGGCTTTTGAACAATATGTCCATCGGCAATTTGGAAAAACAATAAAAGTTTTCCACTCTGATGGTGGAGGAGAATTCTTAAACTCTGCTTTATCTTCACATTTTCTTGCACAGGGAATTAAACATCAGGTGTCGTGTCCTCATACACCGGAACAAACAGGCAGTGTCGAACGACGACACCGTGTCATTCGAGAATTAGGCTTAACCATGCTGTATCATAGTCATGTGCCGTTGTTTATGTGGGTTGAAGCTTTTCAAACAGCTGTTTTTTTATTAAATAGGTTGCCCACTTCTGTTTTAGGACATGAAACACCTTATTATAAGTTACATAATTCTCACTTTGATTATAGCTCTCTGCGAGTATTTGGTTCAAAATGTTTTCCGTATACATGGGACACCAAAAGACATAAATTTGATCCTAAATCATGCTTATGTGTTTTTATAGGCTATAGTGAAAAACATAAGGGGTACAAATGCTTCAATCCCAAAACCAAAAAAATTATCATTTCTCGTCATGTGAGCTTTGATGAAACAATTTTTCCTTACAAATCTGCATCCATTAATAAACAGTTTGCTGTTCAGCTCATTGACTCATGGTTATCTCCCATTGAAACTAAAGTTTTTTCTCAAAGTTCTGATGATAGTGCAGGATTATCTTCATTACCAGAAAATTCACCAGCAGAGTGTGACAATGTGGCTAACGAACGTGGAGCTCCACTGTTGACTACACAACAAAATGTACCTATCATATCTGAAATACTTTCAGGAAGTGCAGAACACACTGTCGAACCATCTCCAGCTTTCGTACCTTGTCCAGCAACTCCCATTCCACAATCAGTCCAAGACGACGTGCTGCCCCTAGCATCTGCAGTACAGGACCAAACTGCATCAACGTCTTCCACTGCACCAGTAGCCGTTGATTTCAATTTACCTGGCGACGCTGACTTCTTTTCTGCTCGTCAAGACAGCATAGTCCCTGAATCAGCTACCTCGTCAACAACCAGTCCACCAGACTTGCCACCGGCAGATTCTGTCGTAGATGATACAGCGATTGGTTCACCAATAGCACAAATTGCTCATGAGTCGTTGTTGCCTGCAGTTGACACTTCCGCTCAAAGTTTGACAAGGTCTGGCTCAACATCTGCTGAAATTTCAGAAGGCCAGTTACAGGAAGACGTGCTGCAACCACGACACTCGATGGTAACCAGATCACAATCAGGTATTGTCAAACCCAATCCCCGATATGCTTTGACTGTGTCTTTGTCTTCTGATATTCCTCCTGAGCCGAAAACAGTCAAAAGTGCTCTTGCACATGCAGGCTGGAAACAAGCTATGATTGATGAATATCAAGCTTTACAATCTAATCACACTTGGACACTTGTTCCCCGACCACCAAATGTGAATATAATAGGTTGTAAGTGGGTTTATAAAGCTAAACTCAACTCTGATGGAAGATTGGATAGGTTAAAAGCTAGGCTAGTGGCCAAGGGGTTCCATCAACTGGATGGTGTCGATTACACAGAAACCTTTTCCCCTGTTATAAAACTAGGAACCATTCGGTTAGTTATATCTGTTGCATTGGTGAAAAATTGGCCAATTCGTCAATTGGACGTAAAAAATGCATTCTTGCATGGGTTTATTACCGAAGATATTTATATGGATCAGCCCCCTGGAATGAAAGATCCTACATACCCGAAACATGTGTGTAAACTCCAGCGAGCTTTGTATGGTTTGAAACAGGCTCCACGAGCCTGGTTTAATCGGTTGAGTATGTTTTTATTAGATTATGGCTTTACTTGCAGTCTAGCTGATCCTTCTTTGTTTGTCCTGCATACTTCGACAGGTATATTGGTTTTATTAATATATGTGGATGATATGTTGTTAACAGGGTCTTCTATGGCTCTAGTACAAACTTTTTTGCAGGTCTTAAGCAAGGAATTTTCTATGAAAGACCTAGGGCCGTTGCATCACTTTCTAGGAATACACATTCAGCCAACGGATTCTGGGTTACATTTAAATCAAACTCGTTATGCCTATTCAATTTTGGAACGAGCTCAGATGGTAGACTGTCAACCGATGCCCACTCCACTTGTTCAACGACCCGATAGTGCTACAGAATCGACACCAATGGATGATCCCACATTCTATCGTGGTCTTGTGGGTTCGTTACAGTATTTGACACTAACTCGACCAGATTTGTCTTATAGTGTTAACTATGTTTCTCAATTCATGCATAATCCCACTCTATCTCACTTGAAATACGTTCGTCGTATATTGCGCTATCTCAAAGGAACCATACACTATGGTCTCTTTTTTCAAAAAGATACCTCACTTGTTCTTAGTGCTTTTTCCGATGCAGATTGGGCAGGTTGTCCGACCACACGACGATCCACCACAGGCTATTGTACATTTCTTGGTTCCAATATTATTTCCTGGTGTGCCAAGAAACAACACACCGTTGCTCGCTCAAGCACTGAGGCAGAGTATCGTTCCATGGCTCACACCGCAGCCGAGCTCACCTGGCTCGAATATCTTCTCCACGACTTGCAAGTGTTTCCCGTACAGCCGCCCATTTTATATGGCGATAATCTTAGTGCCTTGCACTTAACCATCAATCCAGTATTGCATTCGCGAAGCAAACATGTTGCTCTAGATTACCACTATGTTCGAGAACGCGTTGCTCAAGGAGTTTTGATCACAAGATACATTCCCTCAGCATATCAAATCGCTGATATATTTACAAAGTCTATGACAAAAACCCGCCTAGCACAATTTCGACGCAAACTATGTCTCCACCCTGGCCATAGTTTGAGGGGGGATATTAGTTCAGGGAGTCATAAGGAAGAGTTTACCTCCCAGGAGTGATAAGGATGCTGTGTTTTAGGCTTGAGTAACG
>JANZLC010000002.1:34633041-34648519 GCA_026413385.1 Erythroxylum gracilipes
TGTCTTAAGTTTCTAATGCCACCGAAAACATTCCATTTGGTTCAGTGATTCAGAAGATACACTTCAAACATTTTGGATTGTTCTTGTCCATAACAGTATACTATACATAGCTTCCATCTAAATTTTAAACATCCTAGAGACTAAATCAGATTCCATGTTCTCCATACCATTTGTAACTCCATGTCTCTATTTTACAAAAATAAAAAATCATCTTATTTGGATCAATAAAACTCCAGAAATCATCAAAATACCGAAGTGTGTTCAGTGGAATAACACCAATTCATATCCTTTAAGAACACACTCACTGTACCCATATCACTCTTTTCACTTAATCTTTCTCATTTCATTTCAGATAACTTCTATTCTTGTTGGAGATGTAGATAAATGTCTTAAGAAACCAATGGTTCAAGAAATAGGTCATTTGGAGGTCTAGAGAAGCAGTTATGGCCAAAAGACTCCAACACATTTATGCCCTCACTTGAAATGTACATGTCTCAGTACGAATTCCATAACGTTAGCTACAGATGTCTGATTGACTTCATTTTTAGACCAATGGAAAGAAGACTTCGAGATCTACAACTTTCATGCAGACCTTGAAGGCCAATTCTATCATCTAACTTTTGTATTATCTCATTTTTCTTCTATCTGCTTTTCTTTTGTCTGCTTTTCTTCCGTCTGCTTTTCTCCATTCTGCTTTTCTATCGTCTGCTTTTCTTCCATCTGCTTCTCTTCCATCTTCTTTTCTTCTCAGAACATCTCCACTTATAAGGATCATAAATTTTGACTCCGATATCTAAATTTTTCATACTATATACCGTTGGAAAGTTAAAAGAAATATCTACAACTTTCCAGAAGGCAGTATTGCTAAAATCTATTTATATATATCCCAAATTTACCCCTAAAGTACAAAGATGAAACTCCATTCATACACCAATGTACTGCACCAAATTCTTAACTTCGTGACAAATTTTAAGATTCTTAGAGATAGAATTGAAATTCGATGTCTTCATAAGAAATGTAGCCAGATATTTCTAGTGTAATCTAAATAAGGAATCATCTTGTTTGGATAACTAGAGAAAACGTTATGGCTAAAAGACTAAAGCATACTCAGTCAATATTTTTCCAGATCACTACCAATCTTGTTTCTACATCTTTCCTTATCACCACTCATACCAAGATCACTCTTTCAATTCCTTATACTCTTAATTTTCAATAAAATCACATTTAATATCATTTATACCTGGAAGTTGTCAATGAATGCATGTACCACATTTTATACGAAAACATTCAGTATTTATGTGCATATATGCTAACATGATGCATGAGCAAGAAAATGCATTTTCTTAATTCCTATTTGAGATCACATGTACTGAAAGTTTGGGTCCTAACTCTTAATATGGGGACGGGATGTTACAGCAAAACTCATAAAAAATTACAACGTGGCTTTTTAAGTTCAGAGGAGTTGTCCAATTAGACCAATTGGAGTTCAGCCACTGCAAATGAGCATAAGTTAGGGATCGGGATCAGTTTGCACCTGCATATATCTTCAATGATTTTATTTTTGAATTATGTTCCTAGAATTGTACTAAGTGTAAGTGATTGATTTGGTAACGAAATGACATTATGATTGTAAGTGTTTTGTATCTAAAATGGGCCCAAGTGGCTATTGAATGGAAATGTTTAAAAATTAAGCGGGCATGATTTGATTTAATGATTTTCGCATACGTGTACATTGTTTTAAAGAAATAAACATTTTTTAATGAATTTTGAGTAAATGACTGCTCTAGCATTCCACCCTTGCGGGATACATACTTGGATATCAACTAGGATGTCGGGTACGTATCTTGCGAGAGTGGGGTGTTACATATTGCCGGGACTTAAAGGCATTAGTTTTATGGAGCAGTTTATGAGTAACCTAGACGATCTAACTTAATTATGTGTTTGTTTTGAATTATGTTATGAATATGGAATTGATTGTACTGATTCTGGACAAATAAGGTCTGAGATTTCTAATTTATGAATGGGATAATTGAAGTGCTTGTCGTATGTGAATTTGGCAAAATAAGTGTTTCTCAACATGATTGTTGAATGTTGAACTAAGATTCGATGATAAATGGGAATGAGATTGTCAATATGATTGTTTGAAACAATGATTGATTAAATATGAATGTGATGCATTTCATATATGAATGCATGATCAGATAATGATAGTTATGACTTGAGTAGCCACCTAAAATGAGCTTAAAGCTCGGAATGTGTTTATGAGCCAAAGGCTCGATATGTACAATGAGTCATGTATCCACAATAGATATTGGACAGTTTAGGCACTTATTCACAACAACGTAAAAATTGAAAGTGAGTCTCACAGGCTTTTGCATATATACATTTGATAAATGTGTTTGACTGACTGAAATTTATTGTGGACATATATTTGATGAGAATCGGATATATAAAGCAAGTGATATGTGATACTATATGCTAAATGAAAAGATGTGTAATGTGTGTACATGTCTTGATATGTTGTGTGAATTGAGTGAACCATCAAGGATGGTTACATCATTGAGTTCGCAAAACTCATCAAAATTTCAACGTTGATATTTCAGGATCGAGAGAGGACATTAGCAATATAGAAACTCTACAAGAAGAATAATTCTTGTTCTTTTCAGTATAAGAAATGGCTCAAAGGTCGATTAGCTAGAATTTTGTATAATTCCTTATGTATGTAGCATGTTATGTACTTAGTTTTGACATTGTACATATTTGGAAAAAATTGTAAAGATACAATGTATATTTGGTTTTATGAAATGAAATGAGGAATTCGGTTTTAAAATTTGGTAAAGCTACAAGTTAGTGAAGTGATTTCTCTAGCATGCCATTATTATAGGTTACGTACTGGAATGTCTACAGGGTATTCCGGGATGTACTCTATGGCAGTAGGGTGTTACACGTGTTCTTCAATGCTCATTCATCCATACCTTATACACATTTCTAATTTTCTTAAGATCATGTTTTCATTAAAAGAACTCATTTATTCCTTTAACAAACCATAATTTTCCGGATCTGAACTCAACCACATCAAAACAATCCCTTCTTTAGGTTATGACTTCAATTAGCTACAGAAACTTATCAAGATATCTTCTGGTGAAACTGTTTAACAGAAGCATTAATAAGACATCAATAAACATTTTTTGTGTTTTATAATTTGACTAATTCGAGCTCAAAAGTCCCCAAAAGTTAGGAAATAATATAAGGTTCTTGCACAAGGGTCTATCACAAGAAGTATTAGGAAAACAAGAATAACTCAAGCTCTAGTCACTATTTTATCAATCCACTTTCACAACGATCAAGAAAAGACATATATCTACAACTTTCATTCTTTGAGTTTCTTCATATTCATGTCTTAAAGATATGTAAAATAGATCGAAAGAGGAAGATGAAATTGAAAACAGAATTTCGACCAACAGCTCTGATTTTCCAGATTCAAGAACACTTCAGCAACAACTATCTTTACCATGAGTCCACCTTCATTTATACATCAAATCTCAACTTAAATCATCCATTTAACATTCTATAACCTGCTATTTTCGTACATCTAAAACAGAACAAAAAAGTACCCAAGTTCATGAAAAAATTTCCTACATAATTAATCATTAACATCATTCACAATTCATCCTAATTTATTATCATCATCAATTCTCTATTTACAACATTCCATAAACACTTATCTTTTACTTACTTGTTTAGTTCTAATCCTAGTTGAAAGGTCACTCTAAATCAGTACTCCAAACATGAAAAATCATCACACATTCAAGGTGTAACTTGGATGGATTTTGGCTAGGTTCAGTGAACAACAACAATCTGATCTTTTACTTAACTCTGTGAAGGTAAAACATGGATTATTTGTGTAGCAATTGGATATGAACATAAACAAACACAAGGAGGTGAAAGAGAAGAGTGTTTCGGTTGTATGGAAGAGGAAGGAAGAATAAGAATGAGCTTAGTTAAAGTTGCTCCTGCTGAAGCTTACACCTAAGGTGTTAGTTGTCACCATACTACAATGGAATATGTCACCAAATTAAATTGCCATATGTCTAAAGGCATGTACAACATTTTTCAAGTAAATATGCTACCATATGTCACCAATAATACTAAGTCATATGTCATATAATCACAGCTTCCAATTGTCATCAACTTACTAATCCATTTATCATATAATGATTAATGCCAAATGTCACTCAATTATAGGCATAATCATCCTAATTTCCCTGTATCAATTTTTTCTTACCACTTGGCATTTTTCCTAGACCAAATGTACATTTAATTCCTCAATTTTCCAATTATATCAATTAATTCCAAATTCACTACTTGTATCAATCAAACCAAAATTTAAGGCATAAATGTTTCACAATTTACATCATGAATGTTTTAATCTTTACATACCCCAGAATGAATCAATTGAGTGCATATGCATTTCTTGCAATGTGTACAAAATCATAATTCATAATTCATGTGTGTATGCTAATGATATCCATGTGAATGAAATGCAATTCATGAATTCCCAATGACAACTAAATCTTTAACCCTCAATATGGAGAACAGGTTATTACACTTACAACTCAATTGTAAATTGTAATGATGTTTGAACCATTGAGTTACAGAAAGATGTCAAAATGATATTACATTTTGTTTAAGATCTCAAATGGATCTGCTCTCGGATTTGGATGTTTATTTCCAAAAAGCAAGTTAAGTTGTCTTGATTTTGTCCCAAAATGCATATTATATTTAAAGGTGTGTCATTTATGTAATTGCATGCCTTTAAATGTCCCTCTAAGTAAATGATTGTCCCTCTTGAAATCTTAAAGGAAATGCAAGATCAATGCATTGTTGATTTGAGACCTTACGATTTAGTTTTAAAATGTAATGATGTTTGGACCATTGACTCACAAAAACATATGAGAAATTTTATTTTGCATTTCATTTAAGGTTTTTAGTGGACTACTTTTGGATTTAGATATTGATTCCTCTTATTTTTGTTTCCAAAAAGTATACTATAATATCCTGATTTTGTCCAACAAAACATATTATTTAAGGAAGTGCCATTTTTATAATTGCCCTTCGAAACAAATCATTGTCCCACTTAAGGCCTTAAACAAAATGCAATATCAACGAATTGTTTCTTTGAGACCCTACAGCTTAATTGTAAATTGTAATGATGTTCAGACCATTGAGTTACATAATGATGTCAGATATTGCATTTTGTTTAAAGTCTAAAAAGTGACTGCTTTCGGATTTGGATATTGGATTCTAAAAGTCATGTTATAATGTCTTGATTTTGTCCCAAAACACATATTATGTAAGTATATGTCATTTAAGTAATTGCATACTTTAAAATGTCCCTTTAAGTAAATCATTGTCCCTCTTGAGATCTTAAAGGAAATGCAAGATTAAAACCTTATTAGTTTGAGACTGTATGGTTTAGTCTTAAATTGTAATGATGCTCGTACCACTGACTTACAGAAACATGTGAGAAATTTGATTTTATATTTTGTTTAAGGTTTTTAAAGGTCCAGTTTGAGATTCTGATATTGATTCCTTCGATTTTGGTTTTCAAAAAGCATTCTCTAATATCCTCATTTTGCCCTATTAAAGAAGTGTCATTTTGGTAATTGTCCTTTGAAGTAAATCAATGTCCCACTTTAGACCTTAAATGAAATACAATATTAATTACTTGTTGCTTTGAGACCCTAAAGTTCAGTTATAAACTGTATTTGATTTTTAAACCATTAAGTCATGAAAAGATGTCAGAAATCTGATATTGCATTTTGTTTAAGGTCTCAAAAGGGACTGCTTTCGCATTTGGATTGGGTTTCCAAATTGCATGTTTTAGTGTTTTGATTGTCCCACAAAATGTATTATATTTAATGGTGTGTCATTCTAGTAATTGCATGCTTTAAAATATCCTTCTAAGTAAATCAATGTCTCACTGGAGACCTTAAATGAAATGCAATATGAAGGTCTTGTTGTTTTGTTGAGACCCTTCGGTCCAATTCTAAACTATACTGATGTTTAAAACATTAAGTTATCATAACATGTTGAAAATATGATATTGTATTTCATTTAAGGTTTCTAAAGGACTAGTCTTGGGTTTATATGTTGATTCTTGACCGCGTGTCGTTACGCTAGTCAAAATAAAATAACTAGACTATTACTATATTAGTGGTGAGTCTAGGTCGATCCCACAGAGAGTGTGTGTAAGGTTTATGGAATGAAATTAACCAGTGTTTAGGTTTAATGGGGGAGGGGGGGAGGAGGGCCTGGTTTGATTTTTGAAAGAAGAAAATAAAATGAAACTAACTAATAAAAACAAATTAAAGAAAAAATGCAAAAAAAAATAAAAGTGGGGAACTCGGTAAGGCCCCGGTTCTTTGGTTCAATTTCGGCCTACACCCTAATTAAGCATATTTTATTAATTTGTTGTTCTCAAACCTCTCCTAGCAACTATTAATCATGAGTTAATAATTAACCTGAGTTTTCCCTTAGGTTTTGTTTAATCAAGATACAATCGTTAATTAAACCTAACCACCGAATAACCTAGGGTACAATCTCTATATTTAATTAGGTAGTAGCATTACCAATTAGGAAAACCGATTAATCAAGGCAACAATCACATACGATGCATCATTTAACCTAGGTTATGTTATCCTTAATGATTACGAATCATTAGTCGCTACGCATGAATTTCAATATAACAATTACGGATTATATCAAAACTCTATCAATGGGTTTGCAATTAACGATTCAATGAACGCATTAAAACCATCATCTCACAATACCCAAAAGGTTCATACACAAATAACCGATCAATAACGAAAATCCGATTATGCATACATAATACCCAATTCAATTAACATAGGATAACACACTCAATTCTTAATAAGAGAAAGAAACAACAAAATAATTTAAAAAAAAAACTTAACCTGGATTGTCGACGTCGATGTCACCTCTGAATCGGTATCGGGACGTCTAGCCCTTTATAAGTCTTTCCCAGAAAAAATGCTTCAGCCCCCATTTCAATCCTTAGCCAAAAACCCCTTGATTTCTCCTCACTCTCGTAAGCTTCAGTCTCCACGCCTGCGCTGTTGCTGCTCTCCTCTCACGCCCGCAGCCCAGCCAAGCCGCCCTGTCTACTGATTTGTTCCTCTCCGCTGGGTCCTTGTAGCGTGATTTATTTGTCCCCACACGCTATTCACTCTCCACGCTGCACTCTTCACCAAACAATGTCGCACACCTTTGATTTCACAATTTTTTGCTTTTGTTCTTCATTTTTAAAACGTTCATCCTCCATGTTGTTTCTGCAAGCTCTTTAAATGCTTTTTGTCTTTTCTTGTCAAGTTAGTAGGATAATTGTCGAAGTAAGCCCACTCTTCATTTGTTTTTCACGTTTTAACCTCCTGGAAGGCCTTTTAGCTTTGTGTTTTGTGATTTTTGTCTTCTCAAATTTGAAAGAGCTTGAAAACGTATCCATCATTAAAAGGAAGCTCCAATCCACTCTTTAAAATATTGTCGTTTTATTTCCTAGGGATATCCTTAATTGAAAGGCTCTCTTTATGTCGTTTTAAGCTTCATTCCAAATCGTTTTTATTGCTCTCGGTTTCCAAGCTTGGCCACTTTAATTCTTCTTTGTTCTTTCATTTTTCTTATCTTCTATTTGGCTTCTATTTTCTTTTCTTTGCTCCGTGAAGACAAGCAAAAATAAATCTTCAAAAATAGCCTACACGTCGTGCTTTCGACTCACTTTAACTTCTTTGCTTTTAAATTGTACTTAAAATCATATATGAATCAAAGTGAATATCTTAAGCATTTTCATGTCAATAATCACTAAGTGTAAATGATTAAATATATCGACAATTAAACACTTATCAATTCCTTTTATTTTGGTTTCTAAAAAGCATGTTATAATATCCTCCTACAAACCATATTATATCTAAGTTCCATTTTGGTAATTGTCCTTTTAAGTAAATCAATTTTACACTTGAGACCTCGTACGAAATGTAGTATCCGTGGCCCCCCTTCGGGCCCCTCTATTGGTCCCGCCTTGGGCCATGCTGCTGGCCCCACCTCGGGCCCCGCTCCTGGTCCCACCACGGGCCCCGCTTCTGGCCCCGCCCTGGACCCCTCTTCTGGCCCCACCATGGGCCTCGATTCTGGCCCCGCCGCGGGCCCCGCCTCTGGCCCATCTCTGGGCCCAGCTCCTGGCCTCGCTCCGGGACCCGCCTCGGGCCCTACTTCTGTTCCCGCCTCCGGCCCCGCCCTTGACCACCCAGTGGGCCCTTTTCCGGCTCTGGCTGCCTCTTCTTCGGAGCTACGGTTGAGCCCGGCTCTCACTCTCGGCGATCTCCTGTTTGATGCTCCATTGGCCTTTGGCCCCGCGGCCCCTTTGCCTGCTCCGGTTGCTTCTCCTTTGCCTGCTCCGATTGCTTCTCCTTCGGCTGCTCCCGCCGTCTCTTTCCCCTGCCCTAGCCCAGCTTTGTCTCCGACGCCGCCACCGACGCCTAGCTCGATGCCCTATGTCTTGAGTACTGCGGCCTCTGTCCCTAGCAGCGCCCGCCCTCGGTATAACGGTTCCTGGGTGGCGTCCCCTTTTGATCTCCACCGGTCATCTTAGGGTTTTGCTGTTTTGCCAGCTGTCTGTGGCTTGTTGCTTTTGTTTTGGATTGCCGATTGTTATTTTCCATTTGTTGTTTTGAGCCGCCTGTGGCTCCTATGTTCTTTTGCTGGCCGCCTGTGGCTTTTTGTCTTTTGGGCCGCCTGTGGCTTTGTTGATTTGTTGGCCGCCTGTGGCCTCCGCTTTTCATCTTCTTTCTTGTACAGACTCTTCTTTATTAAATATATATGTTACCATTTCCAAAAAAAAAAAAGATAGAGAACTGAGAAATGAAAAATGTGCAATAGAGAATTTTTCATAAGAGAAAAATTATGTTAAGGGAATATTGTACCTGTGGATGAAGAATTTTAAACATTATAACAATGGTAGTCTTTGAATTTATTTGATGCGTGAGTTTCTCGAGAGGAACGACATAAAGAAAGACCGATATGGGTTGTTTCAAGAGTAGGGGCATCGATGTGAGGTATGTTTTCAGGTCTTATAAAGGGGGTGATAGGAGTATGATCTTGAGGTGGTTTTGTAGATGTGGTTGTTTGGTTATTATTGGTGGGTATAGTAAGATCATGAATAGGTTTTGGTAAGGGTAAAGATGATATTGTAGGCAAGAGAGTGCCAACATCCAAGGATTTGCAAGGAAAAGTTCTTTCATAGAAGGTGACATCACAGCTAACATAAATCTTTTGAGTTTGAACATCAAAAATTTTGTAGCCCTTTTGAGCAAAAGGATATCCAATAAAAATGTCGGGATGAGCACGCTTATCAAATTTATGTTGGATATGAGTATTATGTCCAAAGCATAAACAACCAAAAATGCGTAAATGCCTATAAGCAAGCAAGTTGTTAAACAATAATTCTAAAGGAGTTTTAACATAGAGCACCATGGATGGAGTTCGGTTGATTAAATAAGTTGCAGTAAGGATGCATTCACCTCAAAATTTTAAGGGTAACAAAGTGCATGAGCAACATTTAGTAAATGATGATGCGTACGCTCAACTACACCATTTTGTTGAGGTATATAGATACAACTATGATGATGTATTACACCAATAAAGGTTTAAAAAATTGCTAATGTGATTGAAAAATTCTGAACCATTATCAACGTGAATTTGTTTAATAGAGACATTGACTTGATTTTTAATCATAGTGAAAAAAATTTGGATGTAAAAGCAAGTTTGAGATTTTTGTTGCCTTAAATATACCCATGTAATGCGAGAATAGTCATCTACGATAGTTAAAAAATAGCGTGCACTAGTAATAGAAGGAGTATGATATGGTCCCCAAATATCAACATGAATTAAATCAAAACAAGCAATAGATTTAGCAGCACTATGATTGAAAGGTAAACGAGTGTGTTTGGCTAAAGGACATATAGTGTAAGAACAATTATTTAAAAATGAAATGCTAGAGTCTAATTTAACAAACTTTGATGAAATATTGGTACTTGGATGACCAAGTCGCCAATGCCACATATCCATATCATGAGAATTTGAGGCAAAAGAAGTGAAGATGGCAGGCTTATTTTCATGATAATAGAGTCCCTTATGTTATTTATCCGTGCTAATCACTTTCTTCATCTGTAGGTCCTGAAATATGCAATAGTTAGGGAAAAGCTGAACACTACAATTAAGATCCTTAGCAATTTTACTGATAGATAACAAATTGAATTTAAAGGAAGGAACATATAAAATATCTTTTAATATTATGGCCTTGGTGAGCTTACAAGATCCGATTCAAGATATATAAACATTATCACCATTTGGAAGTTTTATCGGTGGACCATAATAAGACTTTGTAGTATTTAAAATATTTAAATTATAAGTCATATGATCAATGCGACTAGAATCTATAACCCAATTATTAGTTTAAGAGGAAATATTTGAGCCATACTTGCAAAGTTGACTAAAGGATTAAGTTGCTTGGTTGAATTAGAGTAAGTAGTTGTTGAACCTGTTCTTGAGTGAACGATAAGGTTGTTGAATTATTTGTAGTATTATCAGCAATGGCAACGATTGGTTTATTAGCAATATCACGTTTAGTTGAAGCTTCATTTTATTGATAGTTTGAGTTTCCAGGCTTCTTTCAGCATCTTGATTTAGAGTGCTCATCTAGTCCATAATAATCACAATGATATTGCATCCTATCTAGACGGCAGTTTGGATTTCCAGACTTCTTTCAGTGCCTTGATTCTGAATGGCCATCAAGTCCACAATAATTGCAGTGATATTTTGGCTTGCCGCGTGTTTGCTTTTTTGATTGTGGAAGGAGGCTAAAGCAAATTGTTCTTGATGATTAATTGAATTTGTTATGAAAATAGACCGTTGTCTTTCTTCCTGCGATAAGAGAGAGTAAGCTTTGGAAATGTCTGGTAATGGATTCATGAGGAGTATTTGATTCCTAACAGCATTATAAGATTTATTAAGACCCATAAGAAATTGAATTAAGTAGTCTCTTTGTTGGATATTATTAGTCTCGTGCATGTTGCCACAAGTGCATGATGGATAACTAATGTAAGTTGAGAGTTCATCTCATAAGCCCTTAAGAATTGTGTAGTATGTAGCGACGAAGTCATTCTTTTGCACATAATTGGCTATGGTTCTTTGTATTTCAAATATTCATGGAGCATTTTCTTGTGAAAATCTTGAATGGAGATCAATCCAAACTTCATGGGCAATCTTTATATAGGTGACACTGTTAGCCATTTCTCTGATACGACATTGAGAATCCATGAAAGTATCATGTTGTTACAGCGATTCCAATGGGAAAAGAGATGAGAGTTGGCAGGTGGTTTGCTAATTGTGCCATTGAAACTCGAGTTTATTCTTTGCTTCTAAGGCCATAATGATTGCTCTACACCAGGTGGGATAATTATCCCCATTCAATTACTGGGTAACCAACATAGCTCCTGGGTTGTCAGAGTGATGTATGTAGTATGGTGAGGAGGAATCAAGTTCGGTAGTAATGGATATGTCGGAGTTGACACTTTTGATTGAAAAATCGAAGGGGGTTAATTTCGCATACTATAAATCACACAAGCGCAAAATAATGAAAAACACCAACGTTTTGTAACGCAGTTCGGCACACCTTGCCTACGTCTGCGGGGCCCTCACTCAGATTAAATTCTTTCATTGTAGTTCACAAAAATTACACCAGATTGATCTAACTCGAAAGACCCAATCTATGTAATCGACCCCCAACCTATCTACCCGTGAAAGAATTCACACCCAATAGTACGACCACCTCGTACTAACCTCGTCAGAGGATTTTCACACACTACTTACTAATAAAGACAATTAATCAAACAACTCAAGTGATTAAAATAATAAAAAACAAAAACGATAATACTTGAGATAAAGAGAACAACTTCCTGATGAGTTCTGCTCCACTAAAATAGATCTAGAAGTTGTTCACACAAAATAGGCAGGATGAGTCACACTCCAAAGCCACTCAAATTAATCATCAAATAACACAGTACTTGGCTTCTCAAAACCTCATCTGCGCAGCCCCAAAAACGTGAACAATACACCACCGAAGAACGACAACTTCCCAGATCAACACATACACAATCAGTCCAACCGAAAACAAAACTCTACTACAGTGAGTCACGCAATCACGTCAACAACAACTATTTCGCAAGTGACTCGCCAAAAGAAAAATTGCAAGACCACGACAGCAGTCCACAAAAACCTCCAGCAATCCACTCCACTTATTCTGCCAAAAATCACAACATCATTGACAGCCACACAAGCTCCAGAAATCAATATCACGTGAGCTACAAAATCGACAACAGCACATCCACTCTCAGTTTATTTTTGCAACACACCAAAAAGCCTAGCAAAACAATTCCTACACACCATTCCACGTCAGCCAAGAAGCAATCCCCTATATTCACGCAATCTTCTGAATTTTCTTTTTTTGAGTCCTTTCCTTTAGAATCCTTTTCAAATAGGAATTGTATTGGATAAGCAAACTGATACACCTTATTCACGTAGGTTTCCTAAATTGCCAAATCAGCACACCCACATCCTACTAGGTTTTTTACTTTTCTTATCATATTCAACCAAGGACAATATAAGATAAAGATCAACCCGAAAATAATGCTTATTAGGATAATCTTTCCAAATCAAATCCCAAGCACCTTCCAATTACGCAACCACCAATTTAGGCATATCTCCAAAAAAGAAATATTAAGGAACTTCCCATGTCTAATTAAAATGCCAAAAATAAAAATAGGATATATTAAAAATAAATCCTTACATTGATGATAGAATTTTCTGAATTGTTCATGGTTGAGATGGAGAAATAATTCAAGAGGATAGTCTATTATAAAAAAAAAACCAGATGGGTGATGAAGCGAGACAAAGGAGAATGGATGACTCCACTATCTTGAGACTGGATTAATGAGGATCGACAATTACTTTCTCTGCAGAATGAAGAATCTATATTGCCAAAGATTGAAGAAGTCGGGGCCTGATTTGGTGGTAAAACTATGCTATTTAGGTTTGAATGACAACAAGGAAACAAGTTTTTCTAGGTAAATAGGTGGACTGGGCAATTAAGTGATTAGTGGGAAGTGCAAGACTTTGTATCATAGCTGGAAAAGCAAAAAAAAAAAAAGACCAAAGCAATAGTTGAAGGACAAGAGCTGCTATAAGGACAATAACCGAAGAATAAGAGCTGTTATAAGAGGAAAACTAGATGAGCTACAAAGAGTAGACCAAAACTTTAAAATGGCTTTGATACCATATTAAAATGGGTAAGCTTGTTCTACCTTTCTTATTCACAAAATCCAATATACAACTTGTTGCAACGGTAAAAGCTAAAACTAAGCCTGAAGTTATGCTATGGACATGGAAAAAATAAGTTAGTCAAATATACTATATATGGATATGTACAACTACATGTACAACTAATATTTTTAAGTGTTTATTCTTACCGAAATCCCAAAACTCTCTTAATGGCCCTTGAAAACATAATCTTGCCATCCAATCATAAACAATGCACCTCTATATTTTGCTTTACACGTTACCTATTTCACACTTTCATTTTATATGTTTTCTATTACTACTCTATTTCTAGAAGCTGATTTCTATTGCTATTTTATCAACTCATCAATGTGCTCCAACAAGACCAGAGTAGACCCTGGTCCTTTCTTTCGTCATTGAGTATATTGTTCAGTCTCTTTCTATTCCAATCCCATAAACAAAACCATTCTATATTATCTATTCATCTACGTATCTGTTCATCAAGCTCAAGGAGAAAGGATTTCTCATCATACCATGAGCTCATTTCACAAGGTTACTATTGGTGATGTTGCTGGAATCAACCGTAACGTTTTTGGTTTCAAGCGAGGGTAATAGAGGAGCAACCAAAGTCACAGTGTACAAAAGGAGTGTTTCATACGTTTGGGTTTGGAAAATATCATGGTGCTCTCTGTCGTGGTATTCAGGTTGTTTTCTACCATTAATACTTTCACCCTATTGTGAATGATTGTACTACTAATTATATCATTACAACTATACCCGACAATAGCTATTAAATAGACAATAATAAATAGAACACCCAAAACAAAAACATTAGAGATTTACTAGGTTCAGACTTGCCTATCCTCGAACACTTCCAAAATACTCCACTATTTTAAAGAAAAGAATTAAAAATGAGGGAGAAATAAACAAAGTCTTATAAGAGAGCAAGACTTGTTTGTTATAGGATGATTAAGCAAAAGTGAAGGAGCCCTCCTTTTATAACTTAAGGAGACTCTCTTGTCTTCACAATTTTCTAATATGGGATATCAAGTATGTCATTAAGTCAACAATTTTTCACTTTGACATATTTGCCAATCTTTATCGTGTCATAAATAAAACTATATTCGGTAGTGTCTCCAATTGCTATCAAATTCTTAAAATGTTAATCAAGTCCAAACAGTGTTTGAACTTGATTGTAGTCTCCACTTTTGTCATCATATTTGCAGGATTTTTAGAGATCAAGATTTTCTAGAGTATTATCCCACCATCTTCTGGAATCCCTTGTATAAAATGGAAGTGAACATCGATATGCATAGTTTTTGCATGATAAACTTGGTTCTTTGCTAAATGAATAGCACTCTAACTATCGCAATGTACTTTGACATGCTTCTGTCTAATTCCCAGTTCATCAAACAACCTTTAAAGCCAAATCGCTTCCTTAACAGCCTTTGAAAGTATCATATACTCTTCTTCTGTAGTAGATAATCATTGTTGATTGTAAGGTGTACTTTCAACTAAATAATCCCTTAGCAAGAGTAAACACATAACCAGTGGTTAATCAACATTTATCTAGACCACCAATATAGTCGGCATCACAATATCCAACTAAGTAATATCCACCTTTCTCGTCCTACTCAAACATTAATCCTATATCTATGATGTTCAGAATGTACCGTAGAATCCATTTCATAGCTTACCAATGCTCTTTTCCTGGAGCATGCATATACCTACGCACGATTTCTACTGCTAGTGAAATGTCTAGCCTTTTACACACCATAGCATACATCAAGCTACCAATCACATTTGCATATGGTACTTTTTTCATGCACTCTCCTTTTGCATCTTTCTTTGGAAGTAAGGATGCACTAAGCTTTATATGAAGAGCAAGCAGAGTACCAATAAGTTTTGACTTTTCATTAATGTCAAAACATTATAGTACCTTCCTTTTTCAAATATTACTTTTGAGTTAAACACATAGGTTATACAACAGCACCCAACCTTCAAAGGTATTGTCCTCTCTGGGAATCGAACTCGCAACCCCTCAAGGTTTTGTTGTTTCTAAGAACACGCC